>KB696422.1:0-12019 GCA_000349165.1 Anopheles christyi | reverse complement strand
CGATTAAAATTCCCACATCCGAAGGGCGCGCTCGCACACTCTCGCACACACTCTCGTACCTCTGCCGCAACAAGACAGAGAACTGTGGCAACGACGACAGCTTATACCAGCTTCGCCTGCTGGCCTGGCGAGGTGGTTCGCCAATCTTCTACACCCGGCTGCTGTGTGGTATGTGTGTGTGTGTGTGTGTGTGTGTGGTGTGCGTGAGGCACGTTGTTGACAAGTGCGACAATGTGGCGCGCCTCCACCGGCCATTCGATCGACCGTTGTGTGACGGGTGTGCTCCACTACAAATGGAGATATTTCGTTGCCCCGAACGCCCGGGGACCACATACAGACACACCACACTGGAAGGGCGAATGTTTTCTCCGTTTCGTGTTTTATTTTTTGCAACATCATTTGCTCGCTCTTTTGCTAATGAGTTTTCAGAGTAGGAGGAGATGGAAGACGGGAGCATTACAATGTTTTGTGGAATTTTTGGGGAATGAAGTTTGGAGACAATCCAATGGAAGAATTCGGTTCAGCTTCCAAGTATTGCATTCCGGTGCAAAATGATACCACATATCTAATACATTCCATCGAAATCGAGAATCAATGCGTGTTATACCTTATCAGTATGTAATCAACATCGAATTTGTTGAACCAATCAAGTTTGTGTACTTTCAATTCACTTGCTTTATGTTTGTGTCTTCCGTGGTCTACAAATAACAAATGCAACCATTTCGATCTTCCCCATTTTCAGCGTCAAGTCACTCACACACATTAACGTCCCACACTCACACACAAAACAACAACACATCGCCCGATTTGTTGACTCTCCATTGTGAATAAACAAAAGCAAACGCCCTTTCATTTGATGCATGCTTGTAACCTTCAAAAACGCAAACGAAGTTGGTATTTTGAGACATTCGAAAGCTATTAAACTTTGACTCATTGCAATCGGTGTTGTGACCGATTCCACCGACCGATCGAGGGGGCCATTTTCAAATGATTTTCCAACACCAAATCGAAGGCCACGCACACACTTGGTCACATCTTTCCTGTGTTGCACAATGTTTGCTTTTCCCGAATCAAAACCATCATCCTACCAGGCACAGTAGGCTGGGTTGGCAAACCGTTTTTCCATCACCAATATCGATTGTAACGGCGTAAGTCAAAACACGATGATTGCTTGGCCAAACCGGAGGAAGCTGTTGGCAATGTATGAAAGCACGAAAGAGTGGTTGAAAAAAAAAACACATAACTTGTTCGACATTTTAAAAATAGTTCCACCAGAAATGTGTTTAAAAAAAAACCACACTATCACCAACACGTGACAACCACGAACAACGAACATTATCGTCGACAAAAAGTCTAGCAGCATGGTTTTTTCCGAGACAGATTTTCACTTAAAAAGTAAAACCTACTTTTCTGCTCTGATTTAGACTGCTCCGAACAACGAGTACACGCAAAATCCTTTTAATGCAGCATCCATAAGTTGAGCGTGATATGATGAAGTCTGTCATGGTGAAACATTCTTTCCGATCTTTCGCTAAATGGTTGTTCTAATTATAGTGCCATTTTTTTGCTGTAAAAGGACCCCTGATTATCGATTTGGATTGTAATCAAACCATCCCACCTAAATACCACCTCTCACGCCTTATAACTTTACGAACCTATCATCATCAAAACCAACCATTCCCACACGTACGATGGCTCTTTAATAGCTGTTTAATCCGCTGTGTGGTTTGATGCGTTAATTGCAGCACTTTTATCGAAGGCTAGGATTATATCGAACCTGTTACTCCGTACTAATCGACGCACACCACATCAAACGCTCATAAAATGCACCACCAGCAGTCCCTTTTCTGTCGCCGCCATACCAACAACGTAACACAATTAGCTTAAAACCCTTTCCAACGCCCGCAAGGGCCACGTGGAGCACAGCGTGGTTTAAGCATTAAAGTGCCGCCAACAGACCGCGGGTACTATTCATCTGTCAAACTAGAAGGATGGTTGACAATTTACTCATTGCTAGGAGAGTGTGAGAGAGTGAGAGAGCAACGGCAGCACTGAGTACCGTAGAGAAGCAAGTCAAATGTCAAAGTCACCTGCGTCGTTCTGGGTTGCTATGCATAATCAGCCTTCATCGCCGTTATTGCTCTCCCGCTATTGAATGTATTGTATTAATATGTCAACAAATGCGTTTACACGACCAATTAGTGTATTGTCAACAGACACAGAGATGAAAAAAAGACGATCGGCGATAAGACACTGAAGATGGTGATTGTTGACTAAAAGCTTCAAAAAGTGCTCCTTCTTTCTGTTTCTTAACCTTCTACGGTAGCTTCCTCCTTACAATGCTTTCGAGCACAAATCTTTCATGCGAATAACCGCACATACTCACACACGTTCGGGTCATTACAAACAGACACCGGAATAAAATGGCGGCAAAATTTGGAGATACATAACTCTTGAGTACAAGCACTCCAACTGGCTGCCTCTTCTTACACTCTGTCCTCACACCGTCTTGAACTCAAAAGGCGCAACGGTGCTCCGTGGCGGTGTTTCCATGTCGTGGTAGCTCCCGCGGCTCGATTGATTTGTCGCAATTGCACTTGCATCCCGGTTAGCTGCGCTTCGATCGTAAGCTTCCCATTTCGGAACTTTAAAAAGGACTTCTCATAATGCACGAAGGTCTTGCCGTACCTATGCCTCCAGCATTATGGCGTACTTCCTCCGAAACCAATGTGTATGCCGACAATCCCCCCGCCCTTCCCCACCCTTCCTCTCCACCACATTCCTAAACAAACAAACAACACAACGCGATACGACTTCCTCTGCCGGGCGGAACTTCACGAAAAAAAAGGTTTCGTCGTCGGTTCGACCATCGAAGGCTCACAGTTTTACGACACTTTACCGCGTGTACTCTGTGCCCTCGGTTGTTGAGTGTGTGTGTGTGTGTGTGCTGATTATTTTCCCATCACCGTCCTCCCCGCCGGCCAAACCTGGTCGACAAATATGTTGGAACGACCCTGACGCACGGATGGTAGGCACGGCGGCGGCCATACTGCCGGCACGACGATCGCGACGACGATCGCTTTGATGTATGCCGTTTGGGGAGTTGGGGTTTAGTTGTTGTTGTTGATCTTCTTCATCTTTTTATTGCAGTCTGTGTACAGCGCAATCGTGTTGGTTGGTAGAACTCCAATCGTTAGTCTGGCCGTGTTTATCTCGCTCTGTTCTAAATCAGTTCCTACCCAAGAGTATTATAAGAAGTGTCGTGTCTTTTCTTGGTTTTCACCTTACATAGCAAATTATAAGACATTATAATGAAAACAAACGTATTTTATCCACCTCAACTAATCCCACATATAAGCACTCTATTTTGCAATTCGTTCCATTTTTCCCACCTTTAAAAGCTATCTCTCTTACTACATCTGTTGTGCGACTTCTCACCTATAAATAGTTCCTTCAAATTCCACCAAACTTCAAACTACCCAGGCTAGCAGCTCCCTCTAACCTGTCAAAAAGGAATGTAAAACGTGTGGCGCTCCAAGAATTTCTTTCCCTAACCGTCCATATCGGTTGTACCTCGTATGCAAAAACCATACAACCATCCATATGTGCATGTTGGATGGGTGGGTTGTGAACAAAAAAAAAACTGCAACCATCACGGGTCGTCCCTTTTTC
This sequence comes from Anopheles christyi, assembly GCA_000349165.1. NCBI lineage: Eukaryota > Metazoa > Arthropoda > Insecta > Diptera > Culicidae > Anopheles > Anopheles christyi. The sequence continues at coordinate 8,347 of KB696422.1, read as the reverse complement.
GCCAAGTCTCTTCCAAAAGCTAGCGACACAAACCTTTCAACGGTGCATCGATCTCGAGGACGTGTGGGTGCAGCAGCAAGTCAATTTTATGCGCGAGTATTTGGGTCAACTGCCAGCCGCGCGGGCCACCACTATCGCATGCTCATGTTGCCATAATTAGCGGCTTTCATTACTGTTTCATTAGCTCGTGCGGTTGCATTCCTGCTGCAGTCTAATGGAGAATGGAGCTTGGCGTGGCGGCATTCGGTTCCTGCGGCATTAATATGCTTCCGTTCCGTCGGAGCGTCGAGCACACCGTAGAAGGGCAGGAGTTCTTTGGTTCGGGGCGCCTCTCGAGCGGTGGCAACGCTGGAGGGGTATACTATATCGCGAAAATGTGCACCACGTGCGAAACGTGTTAATCTTTTCTATAAGCCGTAGACTTTTGTCGTTGATTAATTGCACTGAAGATAATGCAATTAAAGTAACATCTTTAATCAGAGGATTTCAGCTTTTCTCGAAAATACATTCCAACCCTCTCAACCCGATTGTGCATTATTATGTCTTTGTGTGCTCATTTTCGTTAAGAATAACACTCCTGTGCTCCTTTTTCTCGTGTCTTGTTTGTTAATGAATTTTGATACCTTCTGACGACGACGATGAAGTCCACCACTCACTCAGCCTTATCTTGATTGCTTTTGAGTTTCTCACCGTTGTTGAACATCTGGAAAGCAGAACACACTTTGCATTAATAAGATACTGGCCCTGGTAAGCGGCTTTTGACACCTTGCGACACCTCCTTGCGGCGAGGAAATCCGCGTAATGAAATCAGAGGAGAAATACAACTATCTCGAATTTTAAGCATTCTCGATACAACACCAAAAGATGATGTTATTTCCCTTTTAAAACCCTTTCGCAAGAAGTCATTCTTGCCATGTTGTATTTTAAAGCGTTTTTTTGTCCTTTTCAGCATAAATGGTGTTCCTGTTCACGCAAACGATTACGATGTTAAGTCGATTTATTTACCATACACTTCAATACGGTCAGACCAACTCCTCATATTCAGGACCTTTTTGTTTTGACCTCCCGAATGTTCAATATGTTCCCCAAATGGTTTGTCTCACACGTTGTGTTCTCTGGCACACATTATGCGTACGGTTTTTAAGTATCTTAACACACTTACTTTGGTAATGGTGCGATGGTAATGGTGTCGCGTTTGAGACAGTCACCTCACTTTGGCAGCATTTTGCGTTTGCTTCTGCGTGCTAACGTCTGAGGCCCACTTCAAACTTTGCACACACCGTTTAACGTTCAACTGAGCCGAGAGCCATTTTTAAGTGTCAAATATTTTCTGACCAGAATTTGGCATACCATCCCAGGTGTGTATGTGTGTGAATGAGTTTCACCAAAACCGACAAAACCATTCAAATGCAGATCAAGCGCAGAGCCACAAACACACACAGACAAGTGGGACTCTCAGACCACTAACGACACAACACAATTGACCGTGCCCGACCACCGCCACCGTCACGAGTTATTAAGAGTGACATAAATGGTACCTCACCTCCCCCCCCTCCACCCCCACTCCAACACTCAAAAAAACGTCCATTAATGTTCACGATGCGAGCAATATCCTCGGTCGCCTAAGAACCGCTAAGCATGCAGAAGTAATCGTCACGTTGATGATATGTCAATGAACCAAAAAATTTGGTTTGCAAATTGTGCGGAAACACAATCGATACTACCAAAGAAAACAGCATTCCCCCTTGGTTGGTAAAGATCTTCCTAAGATTTCATGCGGTGACTCACTCAACGCCCTTCGTAGTATGATTCAATTGGACAAGCGTCTTTACGACTTTCCAAAAACTATCCAGAGGAAACTATTTTCCATGGCAAATTTCTAACTTTACGACTTTACGTACTCAAAGTTACCAAACTCACATCCTTCCGGATACTATTGTACAATACGACGCACAGGATCCTTTTACATACGTAATACCCCACAGTGGGGAGTTCCATTTGTTTGTTTGTTCTAACCGGGCCCGCCGCCGCCGCCGCCTGGCAGAAAGATTCGACCGACACACTCACATTACGAAACAGCTTCTCGTCGGCACACTGTCAATGACGGTCAATGTTCGAATTTTCCACACAACTCGGGAGCAGCATTTTTCTGCCAGATGTCCGCTCGCTCCAAGGTCAAACCGAAATGTCTTACCCTCTCCCGGCAACAAACCAAAAAAAAAAAAAATGCCCCATCGGAAGTGAACGAAAACGGAGGAAGGTCTCCACCATCTTGAATGTTGGGTTGTCCGCGCGTATCGCGAGATAAACCGTATCTTCCGGGGGATGGGAGGGAGGGAGAGGTGGGTTAGGGATTGGCAAAGCGACCCAAGAAGATGGGAAACGACTTCACTTTTTTTTTTTCGTTCCTTGTTTATGAATCCCCTGCCATACGATTTTTGGGTATGTTTAACTTTCCTTGTTTGCGTAGCTTCTTGCGTGTATTATTTCTGCGTCGTCTTCGTCTTTCCACCTCTTCCTTTCATTCGCTCCTTTCTGGTGCTCCTTGAAACGATACGGTGTGTTCCCTTTGGCCCTCCCCTTTTCCCCTCATTTTTGGAGACCGATGTGGCGTCGTTCCGTCAACCGAATGTGTGCGTTTTGGATTTCGTCTGAACCTGCGGTATGGCAACCACGCCACCGGAGTACCAGAGGACACAGGCCTTTTAGTTCATTTATCATCGATTTTCGATATATTTTTTTTGTGCCATGCGTGCGATGAGTGCTGTGTGCATGAAGAAGAGATTTTTCGGCTGTGTAGCGTTTGCTTATTTTTGGGACGCACATGATCACGACTGAACGTCTGTTTTCACACAAAGACATTGGAGCCGGGCCTGTCTTTAACGCAGAGCCACGTTACGCTAGATATGTAGGAGGTTACCATTGGCGAGCTAAGCTTTAAATATTTTATTATTAAGACACCACAGTTTCCAGTTCCAGCTAGTAAACAAAAAAACTTGTTCCAGGAAATATTTATGTTCCCACTCGTAAGGAGCACCCCACCCTCCCCCATACAGTAGAGGCGTGATTTACGATTATCTTTAAACGATTGATCGACAAAAAATCACCACTAAATATTACCATAATGGGTTCGCACCCAAACTCGCCAAACGACTTAGTTTGAGTTAATCGATCGAACACTAAAACTCATCGCAAGCTTCAATTTGTCTCGTTTGAGGGCCGCCACACTTCATTCAGCATCCGTCCAATCCTTCCACTCTAATAAATGCATTTTTGCGTGATCGAACATATCGCCCCGGAATCAGTGCAAAAGCGAGTGATGGACGCCATGGTCATTGGGCGGCATTAATCACGAGCAGCATTTTTATGTGTCTGCACGCGATCGTTAACAATCAAGAATAACCCGTAGCTCAAATATCCGCGCGATCGCGTTGGGGGTGAAATTGGAATTCATGTTTATGGCACCGGTCATAAGCCAGAAATGAGGCGTTCGGGGAAAAGAGTGAAATCAAACACTAACACATAAGGCACCACAAAGCGCCAGGGTCCTGCAACATTCCATGAAACCAAATGAAGCAAAATTTGTAAGAGCACCTTCAGAAAACACACCATTAGGGTCGCCTGATGGTGACGGATATAAAAATCTGCATTCGTGGTAAGCAACGATTACGCTAAACGATCCAATCGATCCGAGGTAACATTTTGTCCCAATCACAATGCACCATACCTCAGAGGAAAAAAAAAACAAGGATTATCGATCTAAGACGATGACGACGAGACGAGGGTCGTTCAGAAATTATGATCCTCTCTTTGGGGCTCTCCTTTGGGCGACGAACATAAAACGTCTCACTGAGGTCGCACACTCCTGAGGAGCAGGAAGAGAGGAAAGAGGCCCGAAATGCCAACATTAGCCGAGTTGGCAAGATTAATCGACCACATTAGCATGCTGCGATGAAGTTTTTCGTTGCAATGGATCAACACGATCGACAGTGTGTGTGTGTGTGTGTGTGTGTGGATGCAGTGGATTTACTGGACACTGGAAAGAAGGGAGCGAAAGGCAAACTTGGGAAAACATAAACAGGCATTCGATATCATTCGGAACGAGAGAGCACACCAAAAACATTGCGCCCCAAAAACAAGTTGATGAGTTGTTATACATTAGCTGAAGTGCACAACACTCATGTTAAACAGAGTCGAAAGAAGCAACAAAAAACAAAACACCACCGAACGTTGAAGATGGTCAGGAAGGTGATATTGATTAAAATTAATAGCAATAATTAAGCGTCAATGTTGTTTTGAATGAACTGTTATTTTGGCTGTTGGTGAGGAGTTATGCTCCTCTCCCGTAGAATGCGTATGCGTTTATTCTCTTGTTTTTGCTGAAGTTCGTTTCTCGTACACATTTCCAAACAAACAAAAACAACTTAAACTCCAAAATCTTCACCGGACAGTCCATTTTAACTTGGTGATCATTTTAAACATCAACATGTACCATATTCCATTCCGCAACGGACGTGCAACTGAGTGACTCTTTTTGAGGAGGGGATTGTGAAAGGCCGAGATTGGAGGGACAGGTCAAAAGTCCTCGAGTCACCTTGACAGGCTTGGAAGATTTTATGGCCAGCAGCAGCAGCAGCAGCCGCCGCCAATGTACCGCGAGACCACCATCAGCATCGCGCTACTACTACTGACAAATACCACACGCTTGAAACTGCACATAAAAGATGCCATGGGGATCAAGCTCCGAAAAAGCCACTCCGTCCGCAAACACACACATAGCGACGAAGCAGCACGAAAAGCGCAAAAACGAATAATACTCCAACAACCTCTCGATGCTCAGCTTGATAGTTCGGTTTTACGACCGCATAAAAAGATGAGATATTGGCCTTTTTAAATTGCCTCCTTTTCTGCAGACTTTAAGAAGGAGGTAGTGGGGGTGCTCTTCCGACAGCAGCAAGGCACGGGTAGGTGCGTGGTCCAAAATGGCCAAACTATTCTTGCTACCGCGGCTGGGCCGTCTATACCAACACGGTAGCTAAGTGGAGATGAGGTGGTTGCGATGGTTCTTCACTCACCAAAGGATCCTCTTCCACCTTCCACCTTCGACATCATATCGCACACACTCACAAGATATTCAACGAAGACAGTACGGAAGAGATGTTCGTACTACAAAAGGTGCCGCACTGCAAACTCCAAACCAAGCGTTGCCAAAAAGTTTCTGTCTGTGAGTAACACGTGCCTGCCTTTGACATCAGCGCGACAATGTCCGACAACAGGCTACAAACCGTCCACTCTTCCCCTAATCACACTTATGTGTACACACATACCGGTAGCTAACAAGTGGTAAACCCCGGATGGTCAACATGTCACACATGTCTTAAGGATCCAATCAAGACCGCCTAAACGAAAAGAAGAAGAACAAACAACCATCCACCGGCCACTATTCCGGTAGCTAGACATTGTTCATCGATCGGATCATAAATTCGAACTTGGCACGAGTCACCGATTGCAATCTTAAAAAGGCAATCACGGAAGATGTCCAACTTTAGCGAAAGGGAGACGACGAACAGCAGCAAAGACACACAATTGCATTTGCGTATTCGTGGCCAGAGACGAGGAACGAGGAGGACGAGCGGGGCTCGTGCAAACTCCTTCACAATGATCAGAATGGCTAAAGGGCGATATCGTTGACGCGATGTCGTAAAACAACCCCCTTTTATCGAGACTTTTGCACCCACCGGTGACACCTTCAGTCGTTCCGAGATAAATGGTTGATTTATCTTGTGAATTTAAGTGTTTGGCACAGCGAGTACAGCTTGAATGCATCAGGACACTCGATTATCTCGAGTTAACGTCCTTCGCTTGACACATAGAATAGAATTAACCAAAAAATCAAACTATTCCGAAAAAAACACAAAGACATCTTCCCGCTACTATAGCAACATCACTGTGACCGAATGAATTATGTCACTTTGGGCCCTCTCTTAAGCTGACAGCTCTTTTTGTTCTCTGCTAATTGGCGAAGCAGCAAAATGGTACGTCCATAAAGTGGAGTTTGTTTTTGTTTTCCGTGTTTTTCTATAAAAATAAAAGCTCTTCTGATGAAGATGAGCTAAGGAAGTGCCAACTAAATTAAAGCGACGATTGAATTTGGATGGCATTCAAGATTGCAAGCTCTCAGAAACGGTGAGGACGACCACCAATATCCGCTGTACGCTCAAAAACAAAAGTTGTGCTTATTCTACTATTTCTCGATAAAAGTACTTTTTTATGTTTACGTACGGAAAAAATCGAGCTAGGGACTACCATGTTGTCGAAGAAAAGGCATCAACTTCCTCAATTTGAAAAAAACGGCACGAGAAGGAAACTATAAAACCGCTCGAAGAAATAATCGTAAAACCCAATCACCATACTAAAGAATTATGAGTAAAAACTGCCACGTCGCATTTCTCCTGGTGTTTCCGTGCGCGGTGGGGACACGGGAAAAACTACGTTCTTCAAACAAAGGAAAACACAATTGTGGCGCGTCAGCCACAAGAACATCGTATAAATAACAAACGTGTGCCACGTTTACAATCTAAATTATGATACCCCATCAACACATCCAGCTCACGCGACAATGCGTCGTCGTCAAATGTGTGTGCTCGTCTTTATTGGAGTTACCATGGACACATTGGGACACATATTCCACCCCTGCACCCATCGCCTACTGCACCCTTCCTAGTTGATCGTTTTTTCACGCCCGTAGAAGACGCCACAGCGCAAAAGATACGCGAGAGATGAAGGGTGAAATTCCGTACAAGAAGTATGTACGGGATGCCAACACCACACTGTCTCTCTCTCTCTCTCTTTCACTTTTTGTCTTTCTCAAGTAAAGCCGCATGCAGATGTGTATATATAAATTTTCTGTCGCAATAAAAACTGCATTATACTGGAATTTGCATAACGCCTTCGTCTTGTGGCATCGTTCAACATTGGAGACCACCACCGGCGAATGCACGTTTATTGGCGTTTTACGTACGCATAGAAGCTCTTCCAAAAAACAAACACACACGTTGGACGTCTTGTTGTTGAAGATGCTTTCCGGTAAGTTGCAACCGCGCCTGGATATTAACGCATGTACTTCCTGCACTATTAAAGTGGATGAGTTTGAAACAATTCCAGCGATGCGCGTTCGTTCTCCACCCAGAAAGCTCCAAAATTGCATTTTAAGACACCTTTCATTCTACAGGTGGTCGAGGTCGAGAAATAGACATAATGAATAGCCAAAGTGCAAAACACACACACGTGCAAACAAGGACAAAGAAAAATAAATCACACAAAACGGAAGTGTGAATGAATATTTGCCACACAGCTACCTAGGCCTATCCCCTGTTGTTGCTGTTGTTCGACATCAATTTGCGTATGCCATTTGTACATCAACTCCCCCTCTGTCCCCTGGTCCAGAATGACAGGTCATATGACAGGCTGGCAGTGTGGTGAGGTTTTGTTAACCACGAAAAGCACTTTACCAGCAACAGACCGTTCTACGCTCACCATGACTGGTACCGCTTGTTGCTTGACGCATTTTATTTATAAATTTCATACGGTTGACCACCCTTAACAAAACCACGAGCTGACCAGATTTCCGACCGCCTGACGTACACGTACACATTAGGAAATGTTTGGTTGCGTATTGACCTGCGAAGGAGCTGACATAAGCTTCCGGACCACAGCTGTGTCATTTTAATGTGTAATTGTATAGGATCAATAAATCCTTCTCGTGTGTGGTGTGTTTTTCGTCATGCACTGTACTTGCAAGAAATGAAGTAAGCTATTGGTGCGTTTCTTTTGAGATTTCATTCCATCCAAAAATACTAACTCACCGTTACAATCCAATGTCCCGCCCCGTCTCACACATATCAGATGCAGCGGAACAAAACACAAACAAACGCCCTTACCACCCCCTCTTGAACGGTGCGCCAAAAGAATGCGCCTTTGGTTGCGTAAATTGCAATCCGGCGTAAATTCACCACACGCGCCCACACACACTCTGGTCCTGGAACGCATATGGAGTCAACGGGACAATAAATTAAACTCACGATCCTTCCATTCAAATACACCGGGGAATCCTCCCCCAATACCCGGGAAGGGGTCCAAACACACACACACACACACACACACACAAGTGCAACGCGACGCACAATGGGCATTCACACACGCCGCCGCCACCGCCGCGGGTGACACTTTCTGGTTGTACTTATTGGAGATTTTGTTTTCACTTCTCCTTCTTGCTTTTGCGTACGATGCTTCCGATGCAAGTGCAACGCGCACACGAATCGAAAGTGGCACAGAAAAGGGGGTGAAA
>KB696421.1:0-11875 GCA_000349165.1 Anopheles christyi | reverse complement strand
CAACACCAGCCGTGGCCAATTCCCACAATGTCGCACATGGACAAGCAATATTATGAAATTGACCCTACAGCAGACAATCACGTTTTAGCATCGTGTTTCCGTAAAGTTCAATTCTCTCCCGGCCATGTGCATGTGTGTGAGCGTGCGTTTGCATAGCGAGCAATACAAGCGCACGTGCACAACAGCTGACTGATCGATAATGGAGACCGCGCGAATAGAGCGATCTAACGAGAGGGAAACTGCCAATGATTGAAATGCATTGCACGACCCACCATACACAAGGACCCAAAGCAGTCAGGCAGCGGATTGCAGGAACATGTTCCCATCTGCACTTCCATACGCATTTGTAGTTCTCGCTCATACATCGGGAGAGGGATTTGTTTCGATTCATCAACCTGTATAAACCTCCTTTCAAATGTAAATGTATGGCTAACGGATACTATCCAGAGCCTTCACCCATGCACCCCGACCGCCAATTCGACCGGCTGACCTTCGTGCGCGACAGTCGAAGGATTACCACCCTTGCCCTTCGGGAGGAAGAAACTGCAAGTAGTGCCGTTAAGCTCTACACTACGATAGAATAGAAAGACGGAACACACCATTTTCAACACCTCTTGTTGATGCTCCTTTATGTAATGATAATGTCCGTTGCTAACGACAACCATGCTGCTTGAAACATATCGCGTAGAGACAGCAAACACACAGTGACAATACTTCGTCGTAAATAGAGCCTTCGTTTGTTCGCTCTATAAATAGCGCTAAAAGCACGCACCTCCACCACATTTTCCGTGGCTGTTTGTTCTATCTGGCATGGCCAAATACGCTCCATCGCTTGCGCCGTGACGTAGGTAGATAGACACATTCTGTAGTTGTCAGAATTATTGGAGCGAAATATTATGCGAGTATCGCCTATCGTTTTCCCTTGGATTGGAGCAAACAAAATGAGAAAATGTGCTGTAAGGTGAATATGAAGGTAGTGTGTGTAACACTGTATGGACGTGAATCGAGCATGTGGTACACATTTGCACGATACGAAGCTTTATTTCATATAGATGCGCATAGATGCGAAGGACTCTGTTAAACCATGGAGCGATCATATTGACCTGATGTCATTCACCTTCCACCAGCAATCTGAACACAGGCAGGCGCCGGGTGACTACATCTGAATATAAATCGACTAATTTGCAGTACCAAACCACTCACGCACCACGGCGTGGGAAGCATTAACCTGTTGGTGGCGATGTTCTTTTGCTCATCTATTTCCTTACCCTGAAGCAGGGTTATCCAGTTGTACACCAAGCAACGATGATGGCTGGTTGATCGACTAGAAGGCCCGCACTTTGCTGTTGCCATTGCGTCTGGGAGAAGTGTTAAATTGTAAACAAATAAATTAACCAGTCTTCAAAAAGTGTGGCGATCAACGGCAAGCAAAAGCAGCGTTAAATTGATTTTATCTTCCTTCATCCAAATCCATCAATCGATCAAGATGCTTCTCGGGTAAAACATTTTCCCTTTCAATCACATACAGAGCACGGAGGGAATTCCTTTACAAACGCCATAATGACGCCGGGTTCACTCCACTGCAGCGGTCGTTCGTTATCGTTGTTTTATTTTAATACCGCAGTACAATGTGTGCCATAGCCTCACCATGACGGTTCCATGGCACGTATAGTCCCAATTGCAATTGGCTCCAGAATTGGCTGATTCTATTCCAGCCGTGGCACGCGAATGTATTAACAACACATTTGTTTGTTGATGCGCTGACGCGGACTGCTCCTGCTGCCGGTGGTTCAAGATCATTGACGGGGGGTGTGTGTTGGATACTGGACGACGACGCTAAACGATCGATTATACCAGTCCCGTACGGTTGGTCTCCAGATTTTGGGTGCAACAACGAGCAATCAAGTCCATGGGTACCCCCATGATTGGGTGTGTGATGAACGACATCGTTGTAATTTACGTGCCCAATAACGAAACGATCGTTTGGACTTTTTTTCTTCTTTGTTATCTTCCCCTAACTGCTGTATCTTCGCGGAAGGAAGCATTGTCACCGCAGAAATATCACCTACTCCCGTCGTGTTTACCGTCTAGTTATCGAAATGGTATCGACGTGCTTCCACCATTGGCAACAGGACAGTACGATCGTTAGACCGTGTTTGATCGACACATTTGAACATTTGGCACCATTTGAAAGCAGTTCATTTCACTCTATCCACACGACAATCGTTTGATCGATTCGTATGGACCTGCGAATATTCGCAAATTCCCGTAGATGTGTTGTCGAACACAACAAGCATTCGGGCAATCGTGTCCACATGGGTTGTTGCCACCCTTTGTATCATGTTTTGAATCCGGCCTGCTTAAATCCGTTGTATCTTAGGCACGATCGATGTGACGTCACCATCACAGGACAATTGTGTGTGTTTGGCGATAATAAGATCGTACAATGTGCGATCCTACCGTAAATTGCAAAATATTTGCTTTCATCATTTTTATGCTACGGCGTAGCTGATGTGTACCAGCAACAGCAGCAACAGCTTTCCTTCCTTGGATGACGTCGTTTCTCGGTCAAAGATTGTTCCTGCGGGACGTTTCGATATTACGCAACATGGCCGTAACATGGTTTCTGCTTCACCGTAGAAGAAGAACAAGGAACTTGAAACATAGAAACCGGTTTCTGTGTTTTACTGCATTTGATCCTTAGCACCAATCCGCCTCGCAAAGGGAACAAAACAACACGGTGTCATACAATAAACCCTGCAGCAAACATGCAGAAAACCCTGGCTGAAAGAACTTTCGTTTTCCTTTCGGGGCGGGTGTTAGCTGTGGAAAGGGTAGCTGCAGCTTACTAAATGCGCAAAAGTGTGCTCGAGTAACAAGCGAAATCGAGGGAAAATACGATCTGATTGTGTGATAGGAAGGAAAAAACAAAACATTCCAGTTTTGTCCAGCATTTCATCAACAAACTGAACCAGTTTCAAATCTCGACCGGTACAAAGAGACCATAAATAACATCTGCTCCATAGCACAAAGCTCCGAATCCAAACAATCAATAGTAAATAACTGATAATGCTCGCCTTATGCAATGTGAAAGCTATGATTTTTTCTTTTTCAAGCGGTTCATGCGATACGACTGATTGGTTTCTTAATCTTGTGTATGCATCTATTACACGTGAACGAGATGACGAACTGTCAGATGAGTAGTTGCAGCTTGTAGCAATAATTTCACTCCGGCCGATCGGTTCTACCTAATGTTTCTTCCTACAGCGCATGGACAGAAGCGAGCATTAAATGTACAAACGAGTGCTATCACTATTTCAAACTCAAATTACCACCCACTCTTCCTTCCTGCACTCACCTTCAACACTACACACACACACATACACACAGGCCTCTCCTTATCAGTCAAGTACCTTAGAGAAATGGGCTTCGCGCTTTGTCACGTGTGGCGTGTTGAAAGTTTTCAAAAGAGGTAAAACTCGGAACTAATGCGTATCCGGCAGCCCAATGGCCGTTCGTGTTTGATGTTGTTTCAAGTGTCGCTCAATTGTTGTAGTAGACGCTCTTGACCTAAGCTAATTAGACGAGTACTTTAAACATGTGTAACGTTGCTAAACGTTATCTGTCCCTGTGTGTCGCCGTCTCGCTAGTGTTGCCCATTTATCAAAAAAGGTCTTGTTTTTCTTTAATCTAATCATTCGTGCAATATTCACGTTTTATCAACAATTGCAGACTTATTGGCTAGTTTCATCTTGAACGCCGTCGGTTCCAATCGATCATGTATCGTAGGGTGTCTTTTTTTTTTGCTTTACTGTTGATGCACCAACACCGTCTTAACCCGTTCAGCCAGCAGCCATACTAGCGCACATTACTTCCGATACTTTGCACTATGAGCTATGAGTAGGGAGCACTATTATTAAGCTGTTGAGTGGAAATTAAATTAAAAAAAAGATTATTTTGGGGACGGCAATAAAGCACGAGGGACATACGTAATTGCACTTCACAGTTTTTCCCTAAAATATATTTCAATGTGTTATATTTTCTTGTAAATTTCGACAGACACAAATAAAAAGAAAGAATACATATATATTAAAATTATATGCAAAAAAACTAACACTACTATTAAACAGATCAAAGCAGAAACATTACAACCATCTACGCCCAGTGTGCTGCGGAAAGATGGGGCGCTTGTTTTCACGCGTACGCAGCAACCATTCGTGGCCGGCCCGTGCTCAAGACGGACGACGACGGGGCGAAAGCATTTAAGCAGCTCGTTAAACCATACCGACAATTTAGATCGACCGCGAGTGCAGCGTGGAGCGGTGTGCTTAGAATTTTGCTCTGCCTCTACTGGTGAGGATCGGTAAACTCAGTACCGGCAGCAAGATAGATTATTAAACGATCGAGAGCAGAAGGCAAGTGTATCCATGAACCAAAAAAAAAGCCGGCTAGTTTGGCAAATGTTTTTTTACCCGCTTTTTACGTGTGTTAGTGAGAAGAGAACTACTAGTGGCTTATCCTAAAGTGTGCGATCGTGTTTTTTTTTTGCCCCAAATCCGCAAAGCAACAGCGGCAAAGCTTGCACTATCCCATGTGGGGTAGAGAAGGGTGATGAAGAGTCAAACGTTTTTCTTTATCAGCGGCAACACCAGCTGCTAGGCGAGTCATGAACACATGTGTGTATGTGTGTATGCCGATAGTTTGCACACTTTCTGAACTATTTGTCATCAGTTTAGTTGCGAAAAGAGAAAGAGAGTGATTGGTGATAAAAACAAAAAATGCGCAGTTGGCAGTAAACAGCTGAGGTGGTGGTGGCTGTGCCTGTGTGTATGAGTATCTACTATTCTTTAATAGTGCAGAACACACTTTAGTTGCAATTCGATCAATCTGTTTGCTCACCCACTAGTAGCATTATGGGCAAAACAAAGGCAAAAGAGCCACCACGCGGCCATGGCCTGTCGCACGGTGATGTGGTGATCTGTTTAACGAGCACATTTGTTTGTCAACTGTACTTGCACCTGCAGCACACTTCCTGCTTAATGATATTGGGTGCAGCAGTGTGGCATGGTCTTATTCACTTCCTATATGATTTTTGAATCTTCACCTCTAATGATTTATTTTTTCATTTCCTTTCAGAACCATAGCGTGAGCGTGTTGTGCAGTGTATATATAAGTGTGTGTGTGTGTGTGTGTGTGTGTGTGTGTGTGTGGATTTGTGCTAAGTTTATGGTTTGTCTTAGGCCAGCTGAATTGAAAGTTGCATCAGTTACAGAGCAACGGCGTGCTTACACAGTATGATGAACCCAGTGATCGTGTTCGGTGGTATGCAACCGATAATTGGCGAATACTTTAAACTGAATCCCTTCTAGCGGAGGATTGCGGGATGTGTGTGTGTGTGTGTGTGACAAAGTGAAAGAAAGCTAAATAATAGTAAAATCAGCGTAACGTTTAATCTCTTTCTACATACTCGTGTGTGGCTGTGATAGAATAAGCTGACAAAAACTGAAACACCTCGAGAACCATTGCTCATCTTGCGTGTCTTTCCATCCGAATCAAAGACGGGACAAAGTAAAACAGACACCACCCTTCCTTGTTCGCACAAAGCTGTGGTGCTGTGAGTAAACTACTAAGCTAAGCTGCAGTTGCATTGAAGGATTGAAGCAGAACTCTTACACATCGTTCGCACTCAAAATGACGGGGTAAGTTGGCGATGAAATTTGCACCATGTGGGGGTGATGCTCGTCTGGGAGCAAATTGTGTCCGGCAGAAGGATAGCCGAGGAATCATGTTATCATTTGCAGATAGTGAGCAAGACAAGAGAGATAATTGTGTCTCATATGTGCGTGTTTCCTATTTCTTTTTGTATGATTCCACAGGAAAGATTCCGTAGTGCTGGTGGACAAAGATACGATGCCACAGATTATGGCCGCCGGTGAGAAAGGTACAACAACGGTCACGACGCTCGCTACCGTTGAAAGCCAGCCGAACAAGGCGGCCGAACGGGGCAAGGCCATGCGCCAGGTGGTAGCCGCTTTCGTGGCCAACCTCGGCACGATCAACACCGGACTCATCTTTGGCTTCTCGGCCGTTGTAATTCCGCAGCTGCAGGCAGCAGACTCGCTCATCCCGGTCGACGAAAGTCAATCATCCTGGGTTGGTACGTATCATTGGCAATTCCATGCGCGCAGTCCACGTTGCGTCAGGAAGTAGGAACATCTTGTTTGTGCCGTTGTTTCGTACACTACTACCGGAACCAAGGACATCGGAAGTCAGTCACTCCCCGCAAACGTGTCGGACGCGCGTGTACGTGTGTAGTCGTGAGGCTCTCGTCGTGTTCAGCCAGCCAAGCCAGCCACGACTAAATTTAGCCGGCCGTCTGTTTGCCGTTTCACACATCAGCTGATCTTGTTGTAGTGAGCGCTGTATATTACCTTTGCCGATGCACTTTCAACCGGTGCATGGTGCAGGAAGTTTGAGAAAACAAGGCGTTTGAGGGGAAGGAAAAACCTGTACTGCAGTTGTCCGTTTGCGACCGAGATACGAGACACAAGCGGGTGTCAGATCTTTAACCTTTGCTCTCAGTGCAGTGCGATGCAACATGGTGTTTTCTTCACCGGCTGCACCAGAAAAGGGATGCACTTGTGTTTGTCAACAAGCGTTTTCCCCACAACAAACGGAAATCACTCCTAAGCTCCTGGCAAAATAAACACGTGCCACTCATCATTAGCAGTGAGGCGAACTTTTCACTCCCAAAACCATCTGACCCACATATGGGAGACAATGTATATTGAAGGGGTATAACCGCTCCGAACTCGTTCCCGGCTACACTGTAACCTCCTCAAGGTAACCGGTTCCTCGATTGGCAACACGCGATGACCAGCATCCATCGGCCGGGAAATGATCCCATGCGACAATAACAAAACGGTGAGGAGATGTTTGTTTGGTGACGTATCGTTTATTAAATTATTTTTAACTGCAATACGGTACGAAGAACCGAAGAAGCTCGTTGCTGTTGCCGATGTCGCCCAAGTGGTTTGTTGATTGAACTGTATCATTGGCTTACCGGCCGGACAACACAACCTCCTTTCTACCACCCCTTTTCCAACGATTTGTTTTGTATGTTTTCCCTCGGCTCGTGGCTTTGTGGGAGAAGGCAAATCACACGTGTCACTTGTACAGTACAGCGCGTCCATCCAACAATACACAGGTCGGCGAAACAACAGATTATAATTGGTGGAAAAGACAACATTTACGCGTTCGCCAACATCCAGACCGGGCAATGCTTAATCTTCGACCGGAAAAAGACCCGGTACAGATTGTCCATACCGATATTTGTGCGGTGCTGATGAAGGGTATGGCACTACATGTTATCTTCACGCGGGGCGTTTTATTTGCTGCGGCCTTTCTTTGGTCGATGAGTAGTTTACCATGCTATCGATCCGCTTGATACACAGCGTGCTCCTCTCGCAACACAGCTGATTGATAAAGAAGGGACAGCAACACGTAGAAGCATTAGGGGGGGAAGGCGGGGGGTAGGGAATAATTGTTGTTGAGACAATCAACATTGCTAAACGATTGTCAGCTGTCGCGAGTACCGGCCTATTGAACGGTGCTGATGATGCTCTATTTATCTGCGCTTCGCGTTTCACCCTGACCCACTTTCAACTTTGTCCCCCTTCCGGTCAGCGGTCCACCGTGTGGCTCTCGAGCGAGCAGCAGCGTGTCAACGGTCGAACCATCCAGAGCCGTCGTCAGTGTCGCGCAATGGTCATCGTTCTATTGATTTTGCCTTGCGCCTTTGCATCCTTTCGATAGCGCCCGCATGTCATCCCGGTTCGAGCTGGTTTCCAGCCCACTGACAATACTCGATGGCGATGACGGGACATCTCCCCTTTACTACCACCCATTGCGATAGCGATCAAACCGTGAAGATATTGCCCGCTCTTAACCACTTCATCACACACCGCAAAGCAACATGAGACAATGCCGGCCCGACTGGAACTCTCCCTTAATTGCTATCACGCTCGTGCTGCATGGTGCCCAACTTTACGCATCGCTGGGGGGCATGCATTAAGCGTAGATAGAGACCGGTATCACACACCGAGCCCTGTTCCCCCACTTTATTAGGGACCCTCTCATGGTGAATTGTTTGGAAGTGGGGAACTATTTTTCGCGAAACAGATCACACCTTTGCTGGTGTCTTGAGGCGCAAAACAAACCAGCACACACATGAAGCAAGCAACAGGATCTTAGATAAGAGCAGTGCTAGCCATACAGCCGTCAAGTGGTTGGGAAGGTGATGATGGGTTTTGCAAATCGTTCTTCAAAGTCATACACTGTCGCAGCGTCTTTATCGGTCTCTGCTGAAAGTTCAAATGCACACGCCCTCGAAAGACGACAACCTGCGGTGACTTAGGAAGCCTTCCCAAGTGTGCTACTTGACACACTTTCACACAATCGCCCACGCGAGTATCCGTTGCCGTCAGTAGTTCATTATCCTTGCACGTAAAGTAGACAACATATTTTGATATCCTTGCTGCGCGAGTCATTGAACATTGAAAAAGTCAGTCGGCAACAGTTGTTATAAGGATTCCTCCTCCTTGTATCGTTTTTGTGCTCGACCTCAAATAATTTTCTTCGCTCCTTTCGTCTGCAAGAACGGAACGCAAATCTGTCCATCAATCGCGCTTTTATGCGTAACGCACACAGCCAAACAATAAATGTGACAGCATGTTTAGCATTTTGTTGGCAGTGCTCTGCTCGACAGTGCCCTCGGCGTTGGATATACCATTATTTGAGCAACCATAAACTGATAAGCAAGCAGCGAACTCCAACCGGGGGCTTGTTGTTGTGTGTGGCATCGGTGGCAAGGCGATGAAATTTGCGATAACGCACATCGCACACGTGGTGGGCAAGTTTGTTAACGGGCCTGAACAAACAGATAGAGCGCAAGACGCATAGTTTTTTTCCTCTCTTTTTGTGTATTACCCATTTTTGCGCTTTTATTCGCACCATTAAGCGAATGGCAAATTTTGCAACGAATCACAACAAACCGTTTATCTGCATGATGAAGCGGTATACACGGTGATGTATTTGTATTTCGGCAGTTTCACTGTATACTGTTATACTGCAGCAAACACATGCGGTAATCGTTTTGTACACCTTGTCGTTTTTCCCATGCAGGGAAAATTGCATAATCCGTCTTTAGTAATGCGCCAGGTATTATTTGGCTGATTCATAACAGTCGGGCAGATCCGGCAAAGGGTCATCATCACTGCTGATGTCCTATCCTCTAGTTGCACACAGCTGTGTAATTTGATGAGAGAAAAAACCTTTCATAATAACTGCACTACTAATCAATCACGTTGTTTTTGTATGGTAGATGGGTATGTTGCACAAAAAAGCCTTCATACCGAAGCATCACCACCAATGACTCCACGTGACTTGTTTGTACTCGAGTCGGTATTCTCGTGATCTCGTGAGCAGCAGCAGCAGCAACAGCAGCAACATACTCATTCCCGATTACTTCGTTTCTTTTGCAGCATCCTTATCAGCGATTGGAACTCCGATCGGCTGTCTGTTGAGCGGCTACGTGATGGACAACTTCGGACGAAAGAAGGCACTGATAGCGACGCAGATTCCTACGATCATCGGCTGGATCATCATTGCCTGTGCGTCAAACGTGGGTATGATCTACGCTGGCCGTGTGCTCACTGGCTTCGGTTCGGGTATGGTTGGTGCTCCAGCCCGTGTCTACACGTCCGAGGTCACTCAGCCACATCTGCGCGGTATGCTGTGTGCCCTTGCCTCGACCGGTATTAGCCTGGGTGTGCTGATCCAGTACACGCTCGGTGCGTTTACTTCGTGGAAATTCCTTTCTGGCGTTTCAATAGTCGTGCCTGTCGCCGCACTCATATTAATGTTGCTGATGCCAGAAACACCCAACTACCTCGTCTCGAAGCAGAAGCCCGAAAAGGCACGCCGAAGTTTGGCACGACTGCGCGGTTCCAGCTACAACATCGATCGCGAAGTCGAACAGTTGCAATCGTTTGCGGCAAAGACCAACGCAAGTGGTAAAAAGTCACTCAGCCTGCGTGAAACAATCCAAGCACTGGTGCATCCATCCTGCTTGAAACCGTTCGCCATCCTGACGATCTACTTCATGATGTATCAGTTCAGTGGCGTCAATACGATCACGTTCTACGCGGTTGAAATCTTCCGAGATTCGGGCACCAAGATGGACAAGAACACCTGCACCATTTTGCTGGGCGTGGTTCGACTTATCTTCACGATTGTCGGCGCTATTCTGCTGCGTCGTTGCGGTCGCCGTCCCCTCACCTTCATTTCCGGCATTGGTTGTGGGTTCACGATGATAGGACTGGGCGTGTATCTGTACTTCAAGCACCAGTGGGATACGGCTGTACCGCCTATCGAACCCACGGCCACATGGTTCCCGGTGGCGTGCATCTTTATCTTCATTACTACCTGCACGGTTGGCTTTCTGATCGTTCCCTGGGTCATGATTGGTGAGCTGTATCCGATGAAGGTGCGCGGTCTGGTCGGTGGATTCACCACCTGCATGGCGCACAGCTTCGTGTTCATCGTGGTCAAGACGTATCCATTCCTGACGCACGTGCTCGAGCGCCACGGCACCTTTATCCTGTACGGATGTTTTTCCTTCGTTGGTAAGTGATTGTTGCACTACGATCGCACGACCGCTAGCTTTAACTTCCCCCTTTCCTCTCGTTCTAGGTACAATCTTCTTCTACCTTTGCTTGCCGGAAACCAAGGGAAAGACATTGCAAGAGATCGAAGACTATTTCTCTGGCCGCACCAAAACGCTTAAAAAAGCAAAACAGGGCAGCAACGATCAGCAGGAGCACGAGGGTCAGCAAATGCTTCTGGCCAACGGTGCCAAACCGTCAGTGCTTTCGCCCGAGAAGAACAAATTGCTTCCATAACGGAGTGCAGCAAAGTGCAATTTTACCCAGCCGGTGCCTTGAGATAGATCTGCTTACCTACTCGATCATGGCACCAGCATTATCAACCGTTCACAATGCCTGCACATCCTTTTTGTTCCTAAGTCCCTAATCTGGTTAAGCAGATACGCGGGATGTTTTACTGCAATCTGACGAACAGCACACCGGGCGCCAGCGAATTGCAACAGCCAGTCCGTCCCGTCTGGCAATGTTTTTCTATTGAATAAGATTCTTATTGCTAGCCTACTCTACACGTTTCGATTATTTTACCCAGTCAGACACTAAGTATTACTAGGAAAACGTATTTGATAGATGGAAACGAGCGTACAATATGAATAAGTATCTTATGCATATGATTAAAGACGGATAGTCGAACGCGTCAAATCAACTGAGTGCCACTACAGCGAAAAATGTTACTAGACAAACAGTAAAAACAAAAAGCCCACACAAACGATCCAACCCTTGTGTAACGAGGGAAATATTCAAATTATATCCGCGAACTATCAATTATTACTTACACACCGGAAGTGCCTAATGAGAAAAGAAGCGGACCAGATCTAGCACAGAAGAAGCTGCAAGATGCAAAGTCTGCACGTAAAGACATGATAGATAATACTCGGTCGTTGAAAACGCAACCGTTATGATGCGCACATCAAGCCTGTTTTAGTACTTAAGGCATAGATTTTAGTAAGACAACATGAGCAACGAAAACGCAATCAACTAAATATCTATGTGGGAAACGGCTCTCACAAACACTACCAAACAATAAAACACCAAGTAAATAATTAAATTTTGACTTCTTCTTGCTTGGCGTAAACGACCTACGAGGTCATGCCGGCCTTATTATACAGGCTTTCTAGACTTATGTTTTACCACGTAGCCGGATAGTCAGGCCT
>KB696420.1:0-11900 GCA_000349165.1 Anopheles christyi | reverse complement strand
CGTGGTAGTACTAAGTCTGCAACGGTACATAGCATACTTTCAGGTACGCTAGCCATTTGAACTGTCATTTTCGAGGCAGTGTTACCATGACATGACGACGAAGCTATGGTATAGTCCACTATGTGTAGATGAAATATCCCCTCGAGCTCGACACTTTCTAGTGTTCCATTTAAACTTATATGAAGTTGGCGTTTTTATGTCAGTTAATTTAATATTTACTGAGATTAAACACTGAGTTACTAAGTTGGCATAATACGAGTACGTTTCCATAATAGGGTCGTGGTATTAAAATCATCCTAAGCTTTATTTAGTTTGAGTTTAAAAGTAGCAAAGAAGTCAACAATATGGAGCAGATGGACCAAAATCAAACATTTAAAAAACTTGAACTATCAGGTGAAGCAGAGCAATCGTTAGATGTTAGATTGGTTGTTAGATATTAGTGTGTTAGATTCGCCTACTGCCGAGGATAATCAACTACAATTCGTTGTTGAGCGACTTGTATGCACAACCTAGGGATAATGTAATAATTACTGTAATAAATACGGATGGGACAGCCCGGTGGTCTAATGGATAGACGAGCCGGCTCCTGTAAAGAAAAGAACGTAGTTCAATTCTCATCCGGGCTGTGTGACCCCCCGTAGCAAGGCCTGACTATCCGGCTACGTGGTAAAACAAAGTCTAGTAAGACTTTATAAGCATGACCCCACGTAGGTCGTTTACGTCAAGAAAGAAGACATATGGATGAAATATATATTATTCATCAGAAAGTTTGTTAGGCACTGTACAGATACCGAAATTCAATCAATGCCCATAACATATGCAATAGATGTTGAAGCAGCCCGTGACATGCGTCAATTTTCGATTAGCTTGATGATTAACCTCACGCCTCACGTACAACCCGTGTTTGCTTCTGATTAACTTATTGTTCAACAAGATGTCAACCTTGTCGAAGCGTCATCGACTGCTGTTGGCCACAGCTTCGATAGGATATCTGATACCTTGCAGCTATAATATCCGTACCGGAATGTTTGCATCTTCCCACCGGAACACGTTCGCTTGTGTGTGCAATGTTCTGTTTTTTGGTTGCTTCGTGTGGTACGATTTTGTAATGATCCTGAAATTTTACACCACCCTACCGATAGTGCTGGTGGGCATATTGGCAATCGATGTGACCGTGTACAATCTGCTTATATTCTGCATTATTCTAAACGTACTGTACAATCGGGTTTGCATCATGCAGCTACTGAACAGTCTTTTCGCACGTGACGACTGGATGCTTGAGACGGCTGCTTCAGTTTCACTGATCCCTGGATCATGGCAATGCCCCTCAACGCACAGTGCCAGCAGTTTGGTATGTTTGATCGTGCTGGTGATACTATACGGCCTGTATAATGCGCTGTTTATCAATGACCAGAGTACGGTTTTGATGGACATGATCATTTTGTTAAGGTTCTGCTACATGTTCCTGTTCCTGGAGCTGTACCGGGTGTGTGTTTCGATTATCAAGCAGCGCATGAAGCAGCTGCAAGTGTTGTTTAAGCAAATGGAAAATATAGATACAGCAGCTTCCATCGATCAAATGGTGCACTTGTTTTTGGAGCGATTTCAACGCTATTACTCGCTGATCGAGAGTGTTAATAAGTGCTTTTCCGTGCCGGTAACGCACATACTGCTGCTCATCGTGCTCGAGCGGACTGTGGCCGCGTACGATGCGTATGAACATTTAAGGGAAGAGAAAAAAAATAATTCATGGGAGTTTTATGGGCTTGTGTACAGACAAGTTTGGGAACTAACGTACATCGTGCTGATGGTACTGTTGGCGATCACCTGCAACGCAGCTAGTATGCAGGTATTTTGTTAAAATTAATTACCAACTGTTTGTTTCTTTTTTTTCTCTCTCTCTTTATGTTAGTTACAATCTTTTCCAGACATCTACATTTAATTTCGCTGGGTGTTGATCCGTTCTTTCGATACGTTCGCTTAAACGTTCATGTAGCACAGCCTTGCACACACGCTCAATAGAGATAAATTAAATGAATTATTTATAAGCCATTTCGCCGAACGCACTAACGGTAAAAGACACTCCGGAATATCGGCATCATGCGGACATTTCGGTAGTAGCGTTCGTTTGACAGTCGGACACGGTTGGCAACATGTCTACGTACATTCGCCAGAACCATTTCACATTGCGCATCATTGAATCGATTTACTTTCTTCCCGTTAGTTACAGCCAAACGGCGCAACGTTTCGTCCAGAAGCGAACTAATCTCGTATCGTTCAGCATTGGAATGCTACTAGCATCAGCCTTCTTTTATCACGATTTCTTCATTCAAAACGTATTTTTCGCTAATCTAGCTCCGTTTGCTTTTGCAGTCGTACTGTTGGAGCTGCTCCTGTACGCGACCATACCGTTCTGTGTAGTGTTGAACAATTTCTATAATCGTAAACGGTTGACAGAACTGTTGAACATTCTGTTTGCAGACGATAGTGTGTTAGATTCCACGAACATTACGAGAGGTAGTGCCTATCTTTTGTACATCTATGTCTTGAGCCTGCTGGTAGTAATGTTCGAGCTGTGCAACCTATTTGCATTGGAAAACATTACACACAAAATGTTGACCACTACATTCGTGTTACGGTTTATGGGTGTGATTCACTTTCTCTACCTTTTCCACCTGTGCGTCAGTATGGTGGGGTTGCGGATGGAGCAACTAAAAATGTTTTTCCACCGAAAACAAACCGAGGAAACAGAGGAGATAGAGTTTTTTATCGGTCTTTTCATAGCGCGATTCGAACGATACGTGGTGCAGATCGATGAGATTAATCGTTGCTTTTCCCTGCCGATTGTCATCATACTGGCGCTGGGGATGATCGAGCTGGCATACTTTGCGTTCGAGTGCTTTCACACGTTCGACACCGGTGCACCGGATAGTGAAATGTACAATGGTTACGCTGACTGGGCATTATGTCAGTTCTGGCAAGCAATGTACTGCCACTTTTTGGTGTTGACAGTTTCGTCTTGCGAGCGGACATGGAAAAAGGTAAGGAATAATGTTTAATTGCCCGTCAATGAGTAAAGAGCGCTTGACCAGCACAGTCTAATTTTATGATTTCCACAAATTCAATTGTCAAACAAAGTAACGTGAGAAATGTATTTTTTCCTATATTAGCATTATGATGAGAGATAATCGGCATTGGCATAGCTTTTTCTCTAATATCGATTGACTCTATCGGAAAGATATTGTTCCTAACCATGCTACATGAAATGAAAGACAAAAAGTTCTACTTATGCCAAATTAATTTCAGAAAATTTCAAGCAACATAAATTAATTAATGTTGAATATTTTCAGGTTGCAGTGTGTTTGACAGCTGGAATGCTTCAAAAAGTCGATGAAAGTCTACACATGTGTCTACATTAGTTAAAACTCGTAGACTTCCATTCCATGCTCGCAAGTACAGCAATTGTCTACAAAACACGATACTCGATATCGTGTTTTCTATTATTTTTAAATGTTTTTTATTTGAAGATGAAACTATAAATAAACCCCTCGACAACTGCATTGCAGCATTGTAGAGACGACAGCCGCACCAAGCAGATGATAGCACAATTTAGTCACATAAGCATGGTAGAGGTGTGTGTAACCATAGGTTCCTGATCTGATAGGTTCTCTGCTTGAGACATTATTTAACCTCTTATAGGAGTAGGAAAGGTAGTAAAACTCCCTGTGAGGGACGGGTTTTCGGATTGGAATCGAACCACATACTAGCCTTGCAGCGGTCCGTACCGTCTATCCATACACCAATGGGCCATGTTTAATCAACCACAGTTTAACGCGTCATATAAAGAGAACTGGATGGTACAAATTTAATGCTACTAATAAAATATTAAAATTAGGTTAGGTAAAGGCAACATATATTGCTCAGTTCATCCTTCTGTACCGTGATATCCTGGAAAGGACAAATTGTTACTATTTAATAACGTTTTCAATTAACTAAATTAGCCTCAATTTTTACATCCTTTCATACCAGCTGTATGCGTAAGGCCACTTGTTCTTTTTGTTTGTTTGTACAAACATGACGTTTTGGCTGCTTTTTTCGCTTGTTAGGTATAACACACTATCTCTCGCTTTCCGTATAATAACTAGTTAACAAAATGTCATCGCTCATCAAGCGTTATAGGTTACTGTTCACCGCAGCTACCGTTATGTATATCCTACCATGCAGTTACAATTATCGTACCTTTATGTTTGAACAATCTTGGCCCAACAAAGCGGCTTTGGTGCTCAACATTGTGTTTCACAGTGCGTGCTTGTGGTTAGATTTGTATGCCATTAAAATTTCGATCGGCACCATGTCGATCGTAATGTTGGGCGTGATCGTGATCTACCTAGTGATATGCGTTTTGATGCTGTTCGTATTTGTCTGGAACGCATTCTACAGCCGGAGCACGTTCGTGCATTTGTTTAACGCCTTATTCGCGCAGGACGATTTGATGCTAGAGTGGGCAGTGACGAGGCGTAGAACGGATATGGCCAACTGGCAAAGGCGTCATAGTGGTAATATGGGACTTTTGGCATTGCTTGTGGTATTGAATAGCGTGTACAACTTTATGTTTGCCGTGAATTCAACGATTTTTAAACTGTACTTTATCATTTTACTAAGATTTTGTGGAATGTTTTTGATGGTAGAGCTCTACCGAGCCTGTGTTATCGTTATCAATGAACGTATGGAGCAATTGTGGATGTTGCTGGTGCTCACGAAAACTGGCACCAAAGTATTTGTGGACCATAATGTTGAGCTGTTTTTGGAACGATTCCAGCGGTACTATGAGTTGATCGAATGCGTCGATCGGTGCTTTGCCGTGCCCATAATCCACAGTCTGCTACTAATAGTGCTGGAACGAACCGTCGCGGCGTACGATCTGTACGACAATTATCCTTTGCTGAACAAAATGTCTGCTTGGGAAATTTTCAGCATTTTGTTTCGACAGATCTGGCAAATGATATACCTGGCGATCGTCTTCATGATCGGAATAACTAGTAACCAAGCATCAATTCAGGTAAATTGAATGATTTTCTTTATCGTAACTGGAAAACCTGAAATAATTAGTTCAACAACTTGCAGTTAACATTCAACCTTCCTAAATGTTAATCATTAGTTCATTTGGGTGTGTTGATACTGTTACATTTATAATTCAACAAACAAAAACCAAATATTTCATAATTTATTCAACTTCCCTTTGCCTTCGAGCTTTCGTTTTTTGGAAAGTTTGGTCCATTCCGTTGAACCATCCCGTATGTGTCATTCGTGATCGGGCAATTGGGATTTGATTGCAACAATGTCAGCCTGTGTCAGAGTAAACCGCAACACGTTCAGGATCATCGCATCGGTGTACTATCTTCCCGTCAGCTACGATACAGGCGAAAATCGTTTCATCGAAAAGCGTTCGAATTTCGTTTCACTCGCCATTGGGTTGCTGCTGTCGATTGGTTTTATGTATCATGATTTTTTCCTAGTGCTAGCGAAATATTACAATAGCATGTCGGCCTTCACACTCGCCGTGTTTATCGTGGAATTAGCTGTATTCGCCACGGTACCGATCTGTACGGTGTGCAACAGCTTCATACATCGCAAACAGATCGTGCAACTGCTGAATGTCCTATTTGAGGACGAAAATGTACTGGATGTGGGCGCCACTTGCTCGTGTAAAGGTTTTAAACTCATGAATCGTTACGTGAAGTTAACCTGCACGGTATTGACACTGTTGTGTGTTTATGATTTTTTAAACATACACAATTTTTTGCATGTGTTACTGGAGCTGACGCTAGTGTCACGCTTTCTGCTAATGACACAGTACCTTTATCTTTACTACCTGTGCGTTAGTATGGTACGGTTGCGAATGAAACAAATGAAAGTGCTCTTGTTGCATCGTCGGCATGAGCATGATTTCGAACAGTTTCTTGGCCTGTTCATGGATAGATTCGGCCGATACGTCGCCCTGATCGAACCGATTAGCCAGTGCTTATCCGCACCACTGCTGGGGATGCTTCTGCAGGCAATGATCGAGCTGGCATACTCTACGTACGAATGGTTCCGGGTGCTCAGCACGGGACAGATCGTTGACGGAAACTACATCAGCGTGCAACACTGGATCTCTAGCCAGTTTGGGCAGCTGTTGTATGGAAACGTATTGCTACTAATTGTACCTTTCTGTGAGCTAGCGTCAAACGAGGTAAGAATTATTCAACACGAGCGAGGACACCAACCCCGATGCAAGCTTAATGAGGTGAAGTTATCAAAAAAGAAAACCCTTCATCGTGGGATGGTGGTTTGTTACTTATTAGCTCATGTAAGCATGGCCTTACGCTTAAGGCAATTTGTATAATTGTTCTCAGAACTCACCATACAAAACAGTCGTCATTTCCACTTTGGCAGCCAGTAAGCAATAGATCATGCAGGAAGCAACCTGTCGCATGCCCGGAATGTCGTCGTTTTATAGACAGCACACTAGAATATTTCAAATTTCTTCGCTGCTCTACTTCACACCCTGCAGCTACAACGAGCAGTTAGGTCTGTTTGAAGCTACCAGAAGAAACCTGGCTATGTGCGGTGTAGCCTTCGGAGTTACAATTCCTTTCTGGGTCTATGACATTCGCCTGATGGTCAGCAATTTTCTCAGCACGTACACTACCGTTTTTGCAGCAGTGGGCAGCATCGAACTGCTAATATACGTGAGCGTGGTGATGTGCACTATGCTAAATGTGTTTGTTAAGCGGAAACGTATCACGCGCTTGATGAATGTACTGTTTCGTCCGGACAGGATATTGGACCGCTGCAGTGCCCCGAAAATGTTGAAACGCTACGAGGATAATAGAAAGCTGCTAGCATTCTCGTTGCTTATATTGATCGGCTTTGGTATTAAGTTTTCCTTCTATAAAAGTGTCGAAATAAAGATCCTGGCGATGATGATCGCGGGTCGTTTTCTTGCGATTTGGATATTGATTTTCGTACACCGGCTGCACGTACGCGCGATCGCGCAGCGGATGGAACAACTGCGGGTACTGTACGCAAGTGACGAGCTGGTACAACATTTAGATTATTTCTTGGAGCGATACGATCGCTACGCGGCACAGATTGCCGAAGTTAACGATTGTTACTCACTTCCAGTTGTGCTAGTGTTTCTGCTGGTTATGTTGCAGCTTATCTATTTGGCCGAATTTTGGTACAGTACGATAGAAACGGGCATGGTAGTACCGGTTACGGAGAGTTTTTTTTATTCGTTATTTGGTCAACTGTGGCAAACACTGTACGGTGCATTAGGGTACTATTCTATATCTGCGTGTAGTAAAACATCCGAAGAGGTATAATTTCATTACAATGAATCGAATCCTGGATATCAAGAAATCGAATTGAATATCTATCACATTCGAATGCTTCAATACTACCAGTAAAATTGTTTTTCTTCCTTTCCCAGGTAGAAGAGACGGCTCTCTGTACACGGCACTTTGACGATTATCGACTGCAAAATACGCGAGCCGCGAAACAGATACAAAAGTTTCTCCTTAAAAATCTGCACCAAAAGAAAAAGTTCTCAGCTTGCGGTTTCTTCGACATCGATAATACCGTAATCTACATGGTAATCAGGAGGCAAAGTATAAAATGTATACAACAATCTATAAAATTTGTTATCATTCCTTTCCCTATCACTACAGGTTTTCAGCTCCATCGTAACCTATCTGGTAATATTAATACAATTCAAACAGCTTGAAACCGATTTAACTCAATCACCCGATGCCTACAATGTGACAAGCAACCTTACAACCGTTCAACCATAGTGAGATAGTTGGAGCAAAAAGAGCAGCTGAACATACAATATTAAAATTTAATATCACCATAATTGCTAAAGCCTCGTGTCTAGTAATTTGCAAAAGTTGAGTGATCAGTCAAAGTAAGACCTGAAGCACAATAATTATCGAGTTTGATTTATTTGGAGTTTCACTTAAAAAAGTATTAATGCGATTCTGACGAACTCTTTTCCATGCATCAGTGTGCGTTGAAGAACATTAATGAATTATAAAAGTGTTACTAAAATAGGTTGTTTAATACACTTAAACCCAGATTGCGTAACATCTGACGTCAGCTCGTTTTCTTTGAAACGACTTCAACAAGATATCACAATCCTTCTATTAAAGTACGATGTGTCGGTTGATCCGCAGCAAGTACATCAAATGCATGAATAAGTTACTCTAAAGGCACCGAAGCTAATTAATGTATGGCATAGCTCAAAGCAGTCAAAATATACACAAACGTGCTAATCAACGTCAGAGCGACTAATTGAATGAGTGTTCGAACGGTGCCTCCCAGTCGGTTCAGTCATTCACGAGGCACTATTCTTAGTTGTCATACGGTACCGCCAGCAAATCAGCAATGTCCAGCTACTACAGGCGGCACGCACCAATATTCCAAGTCGCTGCCTTGCTCTACCTCGTACCGTGCAGCTACAACGCCGAAACAGAGCAGTTCGAACAGCGAGCCGTCAATAAGCTAGCGTTCGCGTTCGGCATCATGATGACGGTCCCATTTTGGTACTTCGATCTGAAGTTTATGATCGCGCTCTACCTGGAGAACATTTCACCCATCATGGTTGCGGTCGGAAGTATGGAGATTGCAGTGTACGTGTCGATTGTGTCCTGCACGCTGCTGAACACGTTTGGCCGGCGGAACCGGTACACTCGGCTGATGAATGTACTATTCCATGCCGATTGGCTGTTGGATCGATACGAGCGCATCGAGAAGGAGTACGACAATCGGCGCCACTTTGCTACTCTGCTGTTTGCAGTGATGACCATGGTGTGTTGCAATATGGTCTACCACCGGGATATGAAAATTCGCATACTGAGTTTTAGCGTGGCGCTGAAGATCTTTGGCGTTTGCTATCTGGCCATTATCCATCGGATATGTGTGGGTGCGATCGGCGTGCGTATGAGACAGCTTTCGGAACTGTGCAAGGTGAGTCACGTGCGTCACCTTGTTCACGTCCAGGAACAGACCGTGTACTACATCATCGAACGGTTCGAGCTATACGCGGCACAGCTACGGCGGATCGATCAGTGTTTCTCCTTACCACTGACGATGATCATACTGCTCGTGCTGATTGAGATGGTATACCTGATGTTCGATATCTTCTTGGTGCTGGAACTCGACCGTCCATTGTTTATGGAAAACTTGGAAATAGATTACATCCAGTGGACACTGCGACAGATGTGGCAAACTATCTACGGCGCGGTCGTACTGCTTACCGTTACCGGCTGTCAAAGAACAAGTGAAGAGGTTGGGCACATACCGGTTCGCTGCACACTTGACACTTTGGGCTGAACAATACGATTTTAATATTACAGCTTCAGCAAACCGCTCAGCTCGTACGACAAGTGGACGATGATCGAAGCAGGAACTCACGTGCGACAAAGAAGATACAACATTTTTTACTTCAAAACTTGGGCCGCAAATCAAAATTTTCGGTTTGCGGAATGTTCGACATAGATTACGCAATGCTGCATATGGTGAGTTGGGCTATAAATAGTTTGTTTTGTTAGATCAAGTGATCCACTAGACGAAAACATAGATGCTAATAGCAAGAAGTATCACACTTGTTTCATCCTTTTTTCTGCAGGTGTTTAGCTCCATCATTACGTACTTGGTTATATTGGTACAGTTTGACCAGCTGCAGCCGGAGCGTCTTTCGTACACAAGCTTCAATACCACCGCTAGCAGTGCAGAACCGAAGGCCCATTAAGATGAGTGCAGTCGATAAGAATATATGGAAAATTGTAAAGACAACGCTCTGTTTGACAAGAAAATAAATGTGCTAAAGGAAATGAAACAAAAGCGATTGCAATCTTTATTTTTTACCGTTGTTAGAACGCAATAGCTCAGCTTGAGTCACGCAAAGCAGTCCTATTGATTGCTATCGTTTATTATTCTATATTAGGAGAGTGTTGTGTTTGCGTAATTGCTACAGGAAACTGATGTCAAAAAACCAAAAGAAAGGAATACAGTAGCGTCCGAAGTTGTCTTCGTGACCAGACACATCCCTTGAGATATGACACGACTCTGTGCAAAATTGCGGGTGTTTTTCATCGTGGGCAGTGTGTTTTATCTGATACCTTGTCAATACAGTTGCAAAACGAATCAATTTGAAGCTAATTCGTACCTGAGTCGGTTGGCGTTCGTTGTCAATCTCTCATTGGCCAGTGCGCACATGTGCTTCGACTGGTTACAGGTATGGAGCGGCGAACGGCACCACGTGTCACGCATCTTCAACTTCCTGCTCATGTTGCATACGCTTACATTCCCGATGATCATGGTGTACATGCACCTGATCATGCACCTGATCGTATTTATCAAGCGTGTACAAATTACGGTCCTGTTCAATGCCCTGTTCACCGATAGGATTTGGCGATTTTTTGGTGATCGTAGCAATAGTTGGTACGATTCTACCATCTGGCTCGGAAGGATCACCACGACAATCACGCTCAGTGCGTTGTGTTATCTAGGCCTGCTGACATTTAGTAGATACGTAACGATCTCGGAATACGAACTATATGTCAATGTTTTGGAAGGGATCCGGGTTTACGTAACCATGATAGCGATCCTTATATACATTGTCTGTGTGCTTGTTGTTAAAATGCATTTCAAGCAGATCCAGGTCCGGATCGAACGGTTTGGTGCATCGATAACAACTTCCCGACAGTGGTGCATCTTTATGGATCAGTATACTGCAGCCATCGGTTCGGTCAACGAAATCAATAATATCTTTTCGATGCTTTTGCTAATGGTACTGGTACAGGTACAGGTGCAGCTTTCCTACCAGTTTTTCACTCTGTATTGCAGCACCGAGTATGGGCTGGTTCCGATCGTCACCGGATTAATGATGTTGCACACACAATTGTGGGAAAGCTTGTTCCTTGTCATGTTGCTCGTTGTAGGGTATGCGTGCCATAGCTGCCACAATCAGGTAGATGGCAAGGCGACGCAGAAAGATTGATTCAAAAAACGAAACACGATAGTAATTCTCTCGCTCTTTTTCAATCTTATTTATTCGTGCAGATCGAAGACGCCAATGTAGCTGTGCGCAATAATGTTGTAGCCATCAATACACATCGAGTTGATGCGAGGAAATGGATCGATCGATTTCTGCTCCAAACTCTCTGCCAGACACACCAGCAACATTTCTTTGTGGGTAAATTATTCATCATGGACAACAAATTAGTTTGCATGGTAAGAAGACGGAAGATCCTAACAGCTTTGGAAAACAGTTTTTACTACCTATGTCGTTAACAGGCACTAACGTCGATGGTCACGCACTTGATGATATTGATACAATTTCTGGAGTATGAAATTGACGAATACATAGTACTGTTTCGAAACGTTTCTAGCATTCCATAATGGTGCCATTACCTTTGCAATAAATGTTTGACAAAAAAGGGTAAAATACATTCATTGTAAGTATGAATTATTGTTCGGTTCAAATTACACTCTCGTTAAAACAAATCTCTGTTGCCAGCTGCTCCTCTTATCTCGGGACTCGATGATTGAACGTTATACTCGAACCATACACGTCATGCACGAATAGTGACTACCTTACGCAGAAAATCAAGGTCAACATCGTTAAGGGAAAGGGGAGCAACAAAAAAAAAAAAGGCGCCCTAAAATATGCCAACGCAAGTCAACTTTATCTTACGCATTACAGCACACTAACACATCTAATCGTTTGCTCAGCTTGCTGAATGAAGACGCCTAGGACTTTGATTGCTGATAAAGCCGCCTCGCGTGATAACAGGTTGTACCAATTTTTCTTCTTCAGAAACATGCGTACAGATTGTGTGTTTGTCCGAGTTTTC
>KB696419.1:0-11902 GCA_000349165.1 Anopheles christyi | reverse complement strand
CACACACACACACACACACAAGTGAACGAACATAAAAAAGGGACATCCTTTTGTATAACAAACCAAATACACACCCTACGGACATTCGGTCTAAAGGAGCTTGCTACCATGTCCGCACCCACACACACACACACACACATTCAGCTGTTGGGGCTTTCGGGAAAGCTTTTGAATATTTCATGCAAGGAATAACATTCTCACGCTTTTCTGTCGAGGCTGTATATGGTGTAGTACGTGGGCATGTTCCTTCTCCATTCTAAATGTCACGCGTGACTGCGGCCATCTCTGGACGGTAGAGGACAGCTCTTCAGCTTCGGGGTTATGCTGACCGACCTCTACCCCGCATTGTTCAGTTAGTCTCAGATACAGTTCAGATGATCCTTAGGGATCAGGGCGCCTCCCCATCAACACGCACACACACGTACTTATCAGACGAGGCGTTTTTTTCACTCCAGTAGTGGGAAAATCATGTCCAAAAGCGCTGATCCGTTGTCTGGCATTATCAGCTAAAATATTTTAAAAAAACTACGAAGCAAAAAAACACATGCTACTAAACTTTCAACTCGGTGTTTGCCGATTTTTTTTTGCTAGCTCGGTTTTGTTTGCATTAGTTTTTCGCTTGTTATCGCAAGTAATTCTTGAAAAAAAAACCTTTCTCAAAGTTTTGCATACGAGGGTTCGCGGGTTTCTCATTTAAGAGTGTAGGCCGTTTCGGTCCCAAGCACCAGATTATGGTGATTGTGATCCCACACCTCCGGTAGAAAGGCGCATAAGAGCTGTTTAGCGTTTTTGGTATGCTTCATCGTGAAGGTTTGAATAACGGAAATGTGCGAAATATTTCATAATGTGGAGGTTGCTGAAGCTGTCCAAGAAAAAAAAGAATCAGAATCAAATTTTTGATCCCATTGAGATTGTAATGGCGATCTTTGTTATTTTTTCATTAAAATTAAATATTTGTACGACTTTGTATGTCCATTATGGATTGAGCATTATGAAAGCTTGTGTATAAGAAATTGAGAATTTTGATCTGTTTTGTATTTTTATCAGTAAAATTATAGTTATTGTACTTAACGAAAGTAAAACAGCTAATTTAGACATAATTTAAAATAGCGGATTGTTTTGATGCGGCAGCATCCTCTTTGACCACGTCTAGCACAGCTAAAATAATAGTATCAAAGCTCCACGCCCTCTGGCATACAGAGAAGCCTGGCTTTTTTCCTTGTCGAATTTTATACCCGTTTTCCACACCCTTCATACGATGCTGCTTTGCCGAACAGCACGATGCTCGATGTATCGCACTTAAATTGAAATGGATTTTATACCATACCCTTTGCCAGAGCTCCGGCGGACAACAGTGCCGGGAAACTACCCGTGGATTAGTGAGAGATTAGGTGAAACTGTAATTACGTTGTTTAAGATGGAACGCGCATTACCGGTCGCGTGTAATGCGCGACACAGTTCGTGCACATGTATGTTAACTCTTCATGGCCTGCTCCCTTCCATTGGTTCCTCGCTCGCTGTGTTGGCATTGGCGAATGCAACTCGCGCGTGCTGCAAAAATCTGGTCCCGGCATTTCGTTTTGATAGTCGGAAACACACGCCCTGTTCGGTATGGTGATAGAAGGCCGACTTCTCACAAATAATAGGAAGCGGAAGCAAGTGGATAAAAGCTGGTAGTAAACGGGAAAACCTTGTCTCGATGGGCTGGCTATATTTTGTTTTGCTTTTTGTGTGTGTGTTGTATGACGTTGTGTTTCCCCGAAGCTAGTCATCCGTAAACCTCATTCGCAGCTGGTTTTCTGGAAGCTTACGCCCCTTATCGTTGCAAACCATCTGATCCATCTGTGTCATGGCGTGGAGCAAGAGCGGGAGAAGGTGCGTTGCGGGAACTGGGAGAGGGCTCCTATTTACACCTCCTTACCCAATGTAACGGAGTAATGGAAACCGACGCTTCAATCCCTCTGTTTTTCTGGCCAACTAGATATTTTCCAGCCTAGCGTGGAATGCGAGCGAATGTTAAAGGATTTCCTGTACGTAGTGCGGTATTTGTTTCCAGTTCCGTCGCGATGTGCTGTCCTTGGAAGGACGACTTTATCTCTCCAATGGATGGGGAAAGTAGTAGCTCACTTCCTGTATTCCAGGTTTTTTGTTGTTGTATCCTTCTCCTTCCCGTTGGCAGTTATGTTTGAAAAATAAAATGAAAAGCAAGAAAATGTGCGCTGTTTATCCGGGATAACTACGCGCGCGGTTTTATCATAATGCCGGAAAACCCATCGATAAGAGTGTTTGGCACTGGCATATATATATATATGTATTGCATATTCCGTATGCACACATTGCTGGACACATTGCTGGAACCTTATGGTCGCTATGAACGTTAAAGCACTGGAATACTGGTAATTGGTATTTGAACGGTATTTTGAAGTTGGTGGAATTTTCGGAAACCACAGCCTACCTGAAGAGTGTGTGATGTAGGTAAAAGGAGACACGTGAATGGATTCTGAATGGACGTTTATATTTTAATGCTCTCACCACGCTGCATACGACAGCATTTCCATTCAATCACACCGATGTAAAACCAACTGTACACGAAAGCTCGAACGAATGTTTCCCTCCGAATCGTGATTGCTCGCCCTCCTAGAGAGATAGAGACATGAGAGCGGTAAGTGGTGGTATGCTGTGGTGATGAAAAATGAAAATTCATTATCAGCAAACGGTGTAAGCACCGTGTATCGAGTACACGTATCAGGTCTTTTACACATCGTCATGTTTATCCGATTCGAGTGGGACTCACGTGTGGTGGGAGGCTTTCGAAAGGAAGGCTGGGTTGGTCGAATGATCCTTATTTTGTGTATGGGCATGTGTATAGCGTAAAGCTGCTCGACGCAATCGTATCCTTTAAAAAAAAAAGATAATCGATGGTTTTTAAAAACCGGTTAGCGATGAATCTGACGTCATTCAATTAATGTATGCGTTTTTGTGTGTGTTATTTTTTCAATTTTTACCCATTTTTAACTCTCATTCACGTTAGTGGTAACAGTAGTGGGTGCTGAAATTGAATGTGGGTTTTGAAAAATGAGTTTGTATTTATGCATTTAGGTGGTAACAAGTGATTTATCACACTTGACCTGTGATATTTTTATACCTGGATTGGATTTCAATTTAAAAAAATGTATGTTTATTTCTGGATAATAGCACAATTTCGTGTAAAACTCTCATTACTTTGATTGTTAATCCTAAATGACGTAACCGTTTTTCGTTCATACCATGATTACATCAGTCGCATTCCATCCAATACCGCCACGCTGTGAGACTGGATCGAGAGAATTCGCTCGCTAATGTTAAATTGATTAAGTTTACCCTAAGGCTAAACAGTGGCAAGCAATCATAATCAGGCACATACACACACTCGTACAGAGCCCGACGCACTCGTAATGATGGTGAATTTACCCCTTCAGGGATATGTGTGCAACCAGACTCGCGGGAGACACAGCGTTTCAAAATCTCCAAAACAGACAAATGTGCATCCTCGTGCCCTGATTAGGATGGGCATAAAAAAAAGCACACAAACACAAATGTTGCATGTCAGCATTCCACACACAAAACCGGGGAATTTTGCCACAATTTAGTTGAATACGTTTTGATTATCCGCTCTTTCTCTCTTGTCAACGTCGTGCAAGATTGATTAAAGGAAAGAAATATACAAAGACACAAAATCGCGTTGCCGTTTTGGTGTGATGCTTGTGAGCACACACGCATTCCAAGACGCGCGAATCTCTTTATGCTGTCATAAACATGCCGATAAAATTCTTCTTCCCATGGGGTATGTTTCCTCCTCCAAAATGGTGAGGTTCCGAGTGGGTCCAGTTCCTTTTTTTTTTGTTTCAAATATTGCCCTTTTGAAATACTCCAATCGAAAGCAAACGACTGGAAGCAAATGCTGGAAGCTGGATATTCTGAGATTGTCTTGAAAATAAGAGACAGAGAGGGCAAAGGACAAAGTAATTGGGAAGTTACGAGGA
This sequence comes from Anopheles christyi, assembly GCA_000349165.1. Lineage (NCBI taxonomy): Eukaryota > Metazoa > Arthropoda > Insecta > Diptera > Culicidae > Anopheles > Anopheles christyi. Next base: position 7,880 of record KB696419.1, on the reverse strand, counting down.
ATGTAAACGATAATTCATGAAGTATGTGTGTATGAGTGGGTGCGTATACTCGTGCTGTCCTTGATAAGGCTGGTAAAAGATGGTACGGTAAGATGCATTGCACGTAATGTTGAATGTTTTTGGTAGGTACACGTTCGCTACAATCACAACGCGTTGCGTGAGCAATGGGAAGGTTATGCTTCCCGTTTTCGACAGCACACCGAAGGGCAGCGCTCATACCTGGAAGCGACAGTAGCACGCTTCCGGAACTGATTTCATTTCTGTGTTGGTGGCGGTTCTTTTTCACCTTGAAATTTAGTGCGCTTGAGATATGGGATGAGAAGAGGGATAACATTTCTTTTGGCCCCGCAAAACTTATCAACCAAAACACCGAGGGATGCGCCTCATTTTTATTTGCAAGAATCTTTTTAAAAGATTCACTGAACTAATAGTGTGTAGCTAGAGAAAGTAGAGACAGATTTTTGTACAGCAACAAGTGAAAAAAAGACGAGCTTTGTACCTTTTGCGCTTCACTTCGTATTTTACATTTTCTATTTCCTTGTAGGCGGGTCGTTAATGCGTTCTGACCGGAAAATCCATAACTCCAGGTAAAGGTAAACCTTCTCGATTGTGAGTATTTCTTCTCGCTCGTCTTACCAATGGGCAGATGGAAAGATAAGTAAATCATACCCATCCTAACCCCTCGCCCCCTCTTACGCACATCATAGAAAGCACGAGCAAGCTTTCCCTGTAGTGAAACGCCCACAGCAAGGGGATTGTTTCGGATTTTGTTTTATTGCTAGCAGTAAAATATTTACAGAACTCGGGTTGTTTGCCACATCGCCACACCCGGCTGTTCGAGGGTCCTCGATTTTCACTCCATCGCAAGTGAAAGGCATAAAAAAAAACGATCTGGACAGGCAGGATCAATCCAATTCGATCCCAGTATCGTATCCCATTAAACAACAACATTCCACCGTTTGGCTGCGCCTCGATGACCGCCGCATTGATGTTCGATGGTATCATTTCTCTTCGTCTCAATTTCGGCCAAGGTTTGGGAAGCGAAACTGCAAAAGCTAAATATCACAAATTAGGCGTGTGCGTGTTTTTTTTTCGTCGTTATTGGTAAAGGTCTTAGAAATCCTGGGAAATACGCGAACATGCCTGCCAGTAGCAGTCTTGTCCTACGCTGCACAGCGCATAGCAGCAGTAACATTTTCTCCACCGACCAGAAGGAGATAAATATAAATCGGATATTTATTGCAAAAGTTTCTGACCTTTTATTTGGGGAAATGCGGAAAAGGCCCGCCCGGTGTATACGAGACTGGAAGTGATAAGGATATAAATAAACATATATATTTTTTATGATTCGTGTTCGGCATACTGCCTGTTTTTACCTCTTGCTGTCACATTTTATTTTCTACCAATTCGCTCATTTTTGGCACTGTGCGATTTTTGTTGTTGTTGTTGTCAGCATACAAAAGTCTGTTTGGGGTGCTCTTTGTGCTCGCGATTATCAAGTTTTAGCAGTAGAAATGAATTTCGCGAAACATTTCCAGCGTGCAACAATTTGGTTCAACATGATCTAAAGCTACCATGGGATAGGACAACGACGGAGGTAATAACAATTAATAATCATTCGGCCGATCCGACACGGTACTTTGGCAGAATATGGGGCAGAGTGGGTGAGTTGACAGTGTGACCCACGTTTCCCAAGCCGGTTTTGTGACTTTTGGGAATTGCTTTTTTTGTTTGTTGCCCTTGCTTTTGTGCTGGTGGTTCTAGTTCAAGGATTTTCGCAAGCAAAGTTTGAACCAGAGCAGATTGGAGATGGGAGAGAAAATGTGTTGAAGTTTGAACCCACCCGAATGTCTTCTAATCCCTCCTGACCGACCTGATGCGCTCTGACCAAATCCAACAAGTGGGGAGGTTCGGTGTTGGTGGCCATCGCGAGGGTCAGTGTGTTTTGCTAGGATAACTTTTGATTAATGTATATTTTTTCCGGTGCCAACTGCCGGTGGAGGAGTTTGGCCGTGTGTGGGCTGTGGCTGGCAAAAGTTTAAAAATTCAATTACCCCCGCAGATACTTGTTCATGACAATGACACAAACACACAAACGGACACACGTACACACTGAGATGTCCTTACATAAAGATCGGGCGAGTAGGAAAGAAGTTTCCAACCAGAATCTGTGAGACAAAAAGTCACAACGCATAAGCAAGTGGTTCATGATTTTCGCATCATTGCGATACAACAACCCATCTGTCCGTTCAGTGGACCGTGGGTTTGCTGCAGCATCAGTTTGCAACTACTTGCCTTCTGATCGTTAAATGATGGCAAGTGTATTGTGCGACATGACAGGAAAAGTATAACGAATTTTCGTTGCGAAATAAAGTGCCACAGGACACTTTTCAAGGACAAACTCGTGACACAACGCACACACACACACAGCAGTGGGAAAGAATGTGAAATCAACATGTTGTTGGCTCGGGGCTTTGACGACGGGGTTGCTGCTGTTAGGTTAAATAATTCATAAGAAGGCCAAGAGGGTTGCATGGATTTCATTTTTACTCATTTATGGAGGTTTTCATGCGAAGAAGTTTTCTATTCACTTTCACCAAAATCCCACCCTCGTTGAATGCGAATCCGTTGAATGCGGCTGGATTTGTTTCGTGAAAGATACTGTCCCAAATTTTTCGGCCCTAGGTTTGGCTATTAAACTGTGGAAAAGAAGGAAAGGAGGTCTTTCGCTCCCCTGCCCGACCCACTGTAAGAGTGTTTCAAGAAAGGGTAGAAAATCTTTCCTGGAGTAAAACTTTTGTTTACCAAACTTTTTGGTCGCGCGCGCTGGGCGCATACAAACAGTGAAACTTTATTTTTACCGCTTCAAATGTTCCTGTATAATGTTGTGTGTCAGAAGATGTGTGTTTGTGTCGGATAAAATTGAAAACATCAGCTCAGCTGTGGAAGATGGTGTAAGGATATGTGTGTGTCTTCATATCTTGAAATGTTGCAGCCGGAAGGGGAGTGCTCTGTGAATATTCTTTCCTACATTGCTCCTATTTAAAAATGGGATCCTTCTTTGTGGGGGATAAACTCTTTTAGTAGAAATAAAAAAAACCTCTCCACCCTTTCTGGGCGAATATGCAAGGGCAACTGAATGAACATAATGGAAAGTTTGTAAGTAAATCTCGTCCAGGGTCTCTTGCGATTGGTGTTATCTCCGGCGGCAGCATATGTAGGCTGTGCGATGCTAAAGAAAAGGGCTAGACTTTGGTAAGCGTTTCCCGTTTCTACACATTTGTGCAGCCTGTTTTTCGTTTCGGGTTACTGATGCTCCCTTCTTTTTTTCCCATCCGGTCGTTTTTATTTATGAAGGACGGCAGGAACCAGTAAGGCTTTCCAATGTTTGGTGTAGTTCCCGGAGATGGTTTTTTTTTCATTTCTCATCACAACTCGTCTCGTTTGCATTTTACACGTTACATGACGACTACAACGGCGACGACAACGACGTGGTGAACCCGAGACAGACGCTGTCTGTTTTTCCGGTATTTTTCCTCCTTCTGCCTTTGTCACGGAAGGCGCAAAAAAAAAACTGTTCCATCTTATGCTGTGAGCGCGGCACAGGCATCGGCGTTTTTAAATTGTGTAGATTTTTGTGCAAATGCTGCTGGTGATGTTCCTTTTTTTGTCCTGTTTTTCCTCCCACGGATGCGGCTTATTCTATGAGCGCCGAATGCTCGTTTATAGCTCATATCTTAAAGGACCCAGCTTATGCTGGCTTTGTTACTGGGGTTAGCGTACAGTTGGTTGTAGTAACGCGGCAGTGCAATGCACAGATTGTGTGAAAGAATTTCTTTCGTGCTCATAAGGTTGGTTTGCACTCGTGTGTAAGCATTTTTCCATCAAGAGCAAAGCTTATCAACGCATATTACGGGTACAGGTTTGGGTATGAAAATGAAATCAAATAAAACATCGGTACAAGAGCTGATTTAAGAAGGAAATTTTAAATGTAGGGTTACATAATAAAACAATCGGAAATGAAAATGAAGTGTACTTTTTTTTTTACATCGACTGGAAATTTGAATTTTGTCCAGCTTTTTTTTAGTTTTAAAATCCCGTCACTTGGTTCCATAGACCTTTATTTTTGTTTTCTAAATCATAAAACACAAAGCTAAAACGCCGGTGTGTAAAATAAAAAAATTGTCAAGTTGAAATGTAATTCAATCCGGGACTATTGGTCCCGGGGCATTGGTAACCCATCGCCCACCGAAAAGGGGCATTTTTCTTAGATAGCGGAAGTTATCATTTGGTTTCTTAAAATTCATCCTTTTATTCAAGGTTCTCTGTTGCTTACGTTTTCCGGAATTAATTTGGGTTCGCGGACGACTGGATTACTTAATCCAGTGTGCTACAGGACATTATCCACCAAGCTTTGTCGATGAGCCACCTTTCTTGAATTTTCCTAAATATTTTTTTTTAAGAAGTAAAGAGTGTTGTTTTTTTTATGACAAGCTGCCTATATTTTTGTATCGTGGAAATTCAACACCCGTTCATGTCAAAATCACAACAAAAAAGCCTTATTTCTTTACCTCATGTGCGAAGTTGACGAAGCGGTAGAATATCTGTTACTTGTTTAAATGGTACATACCTTTCACTAATTGGAACCGGTGGTTCAAAAATCGAAAATGATTTAATGTTCGCAAAAAGATCTAGGCGCGCAGGCTCATCGACAAGGGCTGGTGGTAGGGATGTTCATTATTTCTGGGAAAACGAAAGCACTGTTACATGACAAAAATCCACCTATTTACATTCTCTTTGTTGTGTTAGATGTTGTACGATTTCTATTAACAGCTGAAGCTTATTTTGTGTTCGTGGTTTTTTGTTTTTGTTGTTATTTTCACAATACTAACTACTAATGGTAGAAACTAGCATTAAGTAGCGTCGGTAGGCGACTATTTTTCGCGAACGATGTTTTGATACATATGTTTTTTTATTTCCATTGCCACAAACGTGTCGTGTACGTAACGTAATCTATACACAACCGACAGTTCGGGCATTGAGGGTAATCCGACGGTTTTCTATCGGCTAATGCCCGGCTCGACCGCACAGACGAACAAGCTGCATACGTTCTATCTGCAGCAAAGACCGGACAATGGTGATACGTGGGCCGACATCAAGGTGAACCATCCGCTGGACTTTGAAACGATCAAGGAGTACAATTTGACCGTTCGTGTAGAGGTAAGTGCAATGTACAGTTACATTCAAATGGTTTTACATTAAAGACATTCAGCTTGCTTTTTTTAAATACACGATGATGTTCGACATAATTCCTTATTCAAACTAATTTAACCATTTTACTAACACAGCTTTTCAAATTTCAGCAAATGAATCATAAAAGTATACGTGTACAAATGCCGAGTATTGACTTTTATAAGAAGCTGGGGGCTTATATTTGTTTAATTTGTGTTGAGTTTGCGTGACGTGATTAATACATGAGTTTTTGGCGTCGTTCTTGCAAAGTATGTGTTCCTAGTATACTTGTATGCATCATATGAACGAGATACCAAATGGCGACACTTTTCCCTTCTTAGCGAATGAAATGTTTGCCTGATTTTAACCAAATAAATTAAGCACAGCATTTTCCGCTAGAACATTGGAGAAAAAAACCCAAATAATTTTCTTGCTATCATTACGGACGATTCGATCATTTTCGCTTTAACGTCGAAATCCACCAGGTATCAGCTGGTTTGAAGTTATTGGCAAACCTCCACCTCCTATGATAAACGCTCGCATGCTTAAAAAGCAGAAAAAGCAATATATACACAGAATGCTATAGCGCGGAAAACATCCTTAGCAAAAGTTTCCCCTCTCAAACTGTGCGTTATGAATGAAAATGGCATCTAACTTTGTTCGCGAAAGTGTGCGAAAGTGCGTTCCGGCGGATGATCCTCGTTATCACGTTGTTGTATTTTTCCATTTTTTTTTCTTCTGTTGGTTACGCGCAGGGAGTTAGCTCGAAAGGAAGGAGAAACCCTTCTCTGAAGGTTAAGGAACGTGAAATCGAGGAAAAGTTTAACGCTACGGCCGGCTCGCCATTCGAGCGGCAAGATGAAAAACGGCAAGTCAAAACTTTGAATTTGAATAAATTAACTTTTTGGCTGCTTTTCCCACTTTCAATGCGCCTGTTAGCACGAGAAGGCGTTGAGAGATAAAGGTTTGTGTGCGTTGTTTGTGTGTATGTGTGTTGGCATGCTACGCCAAGCCGTGTGGTGCATTGAGCAGGAAAAAAGCTAGAGAAAGCAAGTGCAAAGTGAAGGGTACTTTATGTTACAGATTTTTCACTTCATGCCCATTGCTCATAGTTAGGTAAAAGGTAGTGGTCGCTATTTTTTTGGCTCCCTCAGAGCCACTCTTGAATACGACGCAGCTTGTGCAGCCACACACAGGAATCCTGAACCGGCGAAGGGTTTTGAAGAACAGTGAAAATCTAGTCATTGGAATCGTTTTTGAAATTTGGTGCGAATTTACAGGATTTTTTTTGTTGCAGAGATTCGTTCGCACTGCTTCCTTTGTGTCAATTCGTTTAAGCACGATGATGCATATTTTTGCGAAAGGAAAAAGGCACGTGAAATGAATTTATTTGCAAATAAGGGGAAAATATAACTTCTTTCCTCTATGAAAGTAGAGTAAACAGAGGAAAACAGAGAGAAAGAGAGAGAGAGAGAGAGAGCGAGAGAGAGGAATAGAGCGAAAAAACGAAGACCACGATTGATAAAATAAAACTGGCATCCTGAAACGGAATGGTCGGAACGTGCCTAGTTGCTGATTTCTTCTCGATTCTCTCCCTACGCCCCTAACCCCTCGTAATGGTTTTCTCGCTGAGGGTGATCCAAATGCGCTCGAATGAGTTTCAATGCCTATTTCCACTTTTACGATCGAATGACCGAGAATCCGAAGTTGATATTGAAGGGAGGTTGGGTGTGCGAAATGGAACAAGTGTGGAAGAATATTTGAAGAACCGGATGTGGCAGATTGGACGGAAGTCGCCATTGTGAAGAGCTACTACTAGCGAACTAAGAGCCTGCAGTTCGCGGGAAAATCATAGGCGAGGAGGAGTAATAGTTTGGCCTGCAATTGCAGGGTGCATGCTAGAAACAGTTTTTATTTGGATTTTACCTACCCAACTCCCAACACCGAACCGCGTTTTGAAAAGTGGCCTCCAAACAGCCAACGATTGCTGGTGGTACGCTTTCAGTCATCACTGGACTAGTTCGCTGCTGCACAAAAGAAAAAACCTCAATTGCAAGTAAAAAAAAAGTTTTCCCTGGATGTTTGGGCTACCCACGCTACCCACGGGGGCTGTTTTTTGGAAGCTAACAACTGAAAGGGATAGACTCAATTTTCGGATACTCTTTACCAGATACCAGGTCCATTTCAGTTCCGTGATAGACTTGAGGGGGATACACTCACGTTTTTCTGCTACCTTTGAAAATCGGTTCTTCTAGTGCTCTTTCGGGGTGCAACTTACTCACGCTTGAGCCATAAACCCTAGTGGCTCTGGCCGTGTGCTTTGAAAGCGAGCAAGCTACAGCAGAACCTGATTGAAAGGCACAGGCACAGCCCCAAGAAGCACCCTTCATGTCGTACACAAATAATTTTTCCCGTTTCGCTGATCTTCTGAGGCGATTTTAGCACACTTCTCGTATCCCGTATGCCCCACCCAACAGTGGCCAAGTGTACTCTTAACTCTTCGGATGAAAATAGTGTCAAGATCTTCGAAATCTTTTTTTTTTTTTTTGTTTCTTTTACCATCCAAGCCTCCAGCATTTTCAGTTGGTTGTTGGTAGTTTCAACTTCTCACCGTATACCGGTTTTTTTTTTGGTACGGTTCACAGAAA
>KB696418.1:6074-16290 GCA_000349165.1 Anopheles christyi | reverse complement strand
CAGCTGGTGGACGAAAACTTCTGTACCGCGCTCGAGTACGGGCTGCCGCCGACGGGCGGCTGGGGTATGGGCATCGATCGGCTCACCATGTTCCTGACCGACTCGAACAACATAAAGGAGGTGCTGCTGTTCCCGGCGATGAAACCCGACGATCCGAACCGAAAGCATCCGGCTGCCCATCCGTCAACGGCTGGTGCTAATGGGGAGGAAGCGAGCAGTGTGGCTTAGTTGGGAGGAGAAGGAGGTTGGCGTGTGGGCGCGAAAGACATTTTGCATCGTTGAGCGACGGAAGGGCATCATTGTGTATCGCGTTTACTTATTTAGCAGAGTAAAAACGTCCTTAAATCTTGTCCATATTGTTTCTCATGTTACACTTAATCTAACTAAAACGTACTGTTTTTTTATCTAGCTTTCTATATTATAATGGTTTTTTTTATTCGGGAAGAACGGCCATATTGAACCGTATTGCTCCTCTATATTATTTGTTTCTGCATACAAATTAAACACGCAACATTGTTTGGACGATTTTAAAATATATTTCCATTTAAAGTTCGTTCTCAAGCTGTCCGTTCTTCCCGAAAAAAAAAGTCCGTTCTCACTCAGGCCCTTGCACCGTTATATAGAGCAATCCATGATCGGGATTCGTGCTTATGATGGCCTCATTGTTGCGCGTTTTAATACGCAGCATAACAAACTCATCTTCCGCATCGATCGATTTCAGAAAATAGCATGCCTTATCCTTCAAACTCGCGTACAGACCGGCAGCCGTGATTGAATCCTCCCCGTTCTCGATCGTGCTTCTTATCGGATGGCCACTCTCGTTCATCACGATCACCTGCTTCACCAACCGTACCTGACGGATGCGTTCGAAGCAATGATCGATGTACTTTTCGTGCAAATTTTCCGGCTCCGGTTCCGGTTCGGGTGGTGGGACGCTTGGTGGCTTTTCCTACAGCAAACAAGGAAGGTAAGGTTAGGTTAAAACATATTTTTTCTTTTGCGTAAAATTCAGCCGACAAACCATTGCATTCCCGAGTCGTAGCTACGGCAAGACTGAAACCGAAGTCAATAGACAACCAAACCGCAGAAACCTTCACACCACACAAATTAAGGTTGAAAGAGTTATGGATCGATTGGAAAAGAATGGTACACACCCTCACTATGCAATATGCAGACCAATAATAGAACCTAAACGTATCTAGGGGGGGAGGGGGGAGCCGTTATGCTAGAACAAATAACCCTTTTCTATGCAGTGTGGATCGACATATGTCATTCACCGAGAAACATTAGAAATTAGTGTTTGTTTTTCACCTCCACTAATGGGACCACGCGGGTGCTTTTTGTTTCGCCCGGTAGCATAATGTAAAATAGGGTTGGCAGACAAGCTAGGCGACATGGAAAAGGTATCGTAAAAAAAACCACCTCGTTTGCAGTCTATTTTTATTGATTTATTCGATTCGCATGAGTTAACTTCTAGTTTGTTACAGCTATCGGTACAGAATAATTGACATGCATTAATTACAATGATGCACGCTATACATACACGCAAGCACAGTGATTATATGAAGCCGTAAAGAGTACACGAACGATAATATTCCCACTATCTGGTGGATTAGTTAAACAGAAACGTACAATTAGGCTGATGATACTCCCTCTCCCTATCGCAGTGCATTATTATTGTCGTAGTTTTCGTAGCCTTTCGTTAACGTTAAAGTTTTTATTTTTGGTACTTTAAGGTACAATTGGTGAACCAGCCGGCCCTTTCGATCCTTTACCACTGGACGCATCACTGTCCTGGTCGGAGTTGTAGCCCGTTTCGCTAGCATCGCACGTTTGTGCCTTCTGGACCTTCTCTGCCCATTGGCGGAGCAGCGTGACGACATCGTCATGCCCGAACGTTTCCGCCTCGTCAATCGGTCGGTTACCCCACCGATCCTTGGGATCGTGCGGCACACCACAGTGTTCGAGCAGAAACCGTACACACTCGTAGTGGCCCTCGGCACTCGCCAGATGCAGTGCCGTTCGGCCATCATAATCCGACAGCGTAATATCCATGCCGGACAGTTTGTGACGGCGCAGTGCCGTGACGTCACCGATGGCAGCGGAAAACAGTAAATTCACCACCGACAGGCCCTTCGTCTCGTACCGGTGGCGCCTTGGGTCCTTCTTGTTCGAACCGTGCTTAATGTTGTCGTACAGATGGAAGTTGAACACGTCCACCAGCTCCTTGCAGAACTGTACACCTCGGCAGCTGTTGCCGAGTGGATCGAGCGGTGGTGACCACATAAACACACCCATCACATTCGGGATGACCAGCATCACACCGCCCGACACACCGGACTTGGCCGGTAGACCCACCTTGAATGCAAACTGACCGCTAAAGTCGTACATACCGCAGGAGTGCATCAGTGACAGGACGTCGCGCACGTTCTCCGATAGCAGGACACGTTCCTCCGTTAGTGGACAAATGCCACCGTTGGCAAGGGTAGCCGCGACGACCGAGAGTGTATCGCAGGTGGCCTCCATCGAGCATATCTGAAAGTAAAAGTCCATGCACTCGCGCAGATTCGCCTTATCCGGGTAGCATTTGTGTTCGCGCATGTAAAACCCAAGGGCGTAGTTCCGATCGGCAGCCTCGCGTTCCGATAGGAATACCGCATTGTTAAACCCGAGCGGTTCGTTACCCGCCATCCGGCTGAACCAGGTCTGCGCGTAATCAAACTTCTCCGCCAGTGTCATCTCCGGCTGGACGAGCGTCTTGAGCAGCGAGCAGGTAAGAATCGCTCCAGCATTGATCATCGGGTTGTGTGGTTTCTTTTCGTAGTCCAGCACGAGCTCGTTAAAGTTGCGTCCGCTCGGCTCCTGGCCAATGTACTGGTGCACTACCTGTGCTCCCAGCTTTTCGAGTGCGATCGCGTACGTGAGCGGTTTGCTGCAGCTTTGCAGTGTGAACGGTACGGAGGTGTCGCCGATTGAGAAGCGTTGCCCATCGATCGTACACACGCTAACGCCCCAGTAGTCGGGATTGACGCGCGATAGCTGCGGGATGTAGTTGGCCACCTTGCCGTCCGCGTTGCTTTTGCACTTCCAGTAGATCTCCTCGATGTCCTTGGTGAAGCCCTGGAAATCGGGTATGACGAACTGGTGGCGAAAGGCGCGAGCGATCAGCACAATGTTCGGTGCGATCACGGCCTTGAACGTTTCCTCGTTCAGGTGCTGGGTGTGTGGAGAGCCGTGCTCGTAGTTGTTTAGCTTGTGGACGCGTTTCAGATTATCCATCAATTCTTGGATGCGGGGATCCGTCCGCCGAATGCCGATCGTTCGCATTTCCTGTACGCATCAAAGAGAAAAGTCTGGTTTAATTACAAATAGTTACGAATCGAAAGGGAAGCCATTGTTTGGTTGATCGTACCGCGAGAAACTTTCCCATATTGACCGTGTTCGTTTCCTTGTTTTTGAACATATTGAACAGTTGATCCTCCGAGTGTTTCTTATCCGTATCGCGTTGTCTGTTGAGAAGGAAAAGCATTTGAAAAACTTAATTAGCAAAGGATGAAATAAATATTTGCATTTTTAAGGTTCGTCGCTTAGTGCAACAACGAAAGACTTCAATCGAAGTGGATTTTGCAAATTGAAACTGAAAAGGTTTTTTAAGCGGGTATATCAACATAAAGAAGCATTGCCTTTTCAAAGTCACCACAAAACTATTACCCTATTGATACACTTTGTGTCCTGGAATTTTTTTTTTCCAAATTGACGGTAAAGTTGAGCACATAGAAAAATGGTAAAATAATATATAACATTACTGTTCTTTATCAAAACGGAACAACATAATACACTCGCATGAAATAATTCGCGAAATCTTTTGGAATGGTTATGTTCACGACGTTCTTCTTCTTCTTTGTTGGCTCAACAACCATCGTTGGGTCAAGGGGCCTGCTTAGGTGGTCGCTAATGGGCTTGGCTATATGTGATTTATCAGTTTACCCATAGCAGGATAGTCAGTCCTACGTATGGGGGGGCTCGATCCATATGAGAATTGAATCCATGAGGGGCATGGTTGTTAGGTCGTGCGACTTGACGACTGTACCACGGGACCGGCCCATGTTCATGGCATTAAACCCGCACAAGTTATGGATTTCTTCCTTCTCATGGTAATTTTGAACCTCTTTTCGCAAATTTTTCGTACCTCACAAAATTGGCCAGCAGCTTCACAAACGCTTCACGCTGCTGGGGTGTCACCTCATTGCTTTTCGTACGATTCAACTGTTGGAACGTTTTCTCGCACAAATCCTGCTGTTCCGCATCATCGTCCTGCATGAGATTCTCCATGTTTTCACTTGCAGCACAATTTTTCCTCTATTTTATATCCCGTCTTGCACTAGTCAACACTTTTCAGCAATTATTCAAATCACTTTTCGTTCCTTTAAATCACTTCACCGAGCAGGACCACCAAACACGTCCAATGGTGATCGTTTACTACCAAAAGCTGGTTCGCTGCGTTGGCCTTTTTATTGGTTTACATCCCTCCCCTCCCACTCCCCCTCTCGAACTGGGGCCAACTGTTGTAGGTGTGATAAATACAAACGAATATCATCGATTGATTTCCTATCGAGATGAAACATTAGCAACTCTTCTTCTCGCAAGCTGCTTGGTGGCTTCTTGCTAATAACGATCGATTTTACGACGCATTGCCGATCGAATTGTTACACCAGCGAAACTGTTCTCCCTGTTACCAACAGGGTACAGAGAAATGGTGCGGAAAATTGTAACCTCCCCATCAATAGGAAAGGGATGTTTTGATTGTTCACGATCAACGTAGTAGGCGTTGATGTTGTTGTTATGGATGCTGATATATGTGGGGATGGGACAACGCTTATCCGTATTAACTGACAAGTAGCCGCTAACAACTCGGCGGATCAATATTTATGCCGTTGCTTAGCATAGGTTGGGATGGGAAGTTGGAAGATGAGCATCGGAAGAAAGGTGTGGCGAAAGGTGTGGACTGTGGTGCGAGTTTTGCGTAGATTTTGTTTATCCATCCGTCATATGGAACCTTGTGGCCTCCTAGATTTTGTTTCATGCGTTTGATCGTCGCCTCTACACCCACAAGACGAGCCCATACGTTCTTTTGGTGTTGATTTTCGATCCGTTGACGTCACGCTACCTTCAACGTCATTGAATCATATGTGATGGAAAGAAGGTATGTGCGAATGAATGCTCAACACACTCAACCAATTATCTATGACGCCCGTGTGAAATCGCTAGAGAGATTGTTGTCAGACACCAGTCCAGTCAATAGACAAGATTTAAATTAAAAAAAAGTATATAGCACTAGGCACCTAACCAGGGTGCGTTCTAATCTTAGCCATTTGGGCAAACATTATGACGGCACACCCAACGTACCCCAGCGCACCGCAGACATGTCCCTAGGGGGAAGTAAACAAGGAACTCGTCATAGCCCGGGTGCTTGGGAACCAGTTTGAAGCTGCTACAGGCGCGTGACTCTGACGCGGCCAGGAATTTGGTATTTATGATAAAAAATGGTTTTTTTTTTCGCAGATTTTGTTTTTGTTTTTCAACAGCATAAATGTACTTACTCATCTGCCTGGGGTGGTGGTCGCTTTCGGTCGACATTGTAGAAGTGAGCTTTCTGGCTCCACATTCTGTAAAATGAATATCAGAATTAAAGGTCTTGGAATAGTAGTGTTATAGTTTTAACATAATGTTGTTTAAATTTTATTACTGAAAATAGTGCACGACTCTGGCGTAACAACCAAGCTACCCCCTTATTCACCCGTTTTTTGTTTCAGTTTCTCTTAACTGGTACGATAGCTAAATACACACCCACACAGAGAAACGGTTTGAACCCCTAGAAACAGCTGATGGGAAAATGGTTCACGCTTCTCCGGTAGCACACGCCACTTGTTTCGCTTGTCTTAATTTTGACTCATTCACTCTTGGTGCTAATCAACCTGCTGTTAGAATTTCAAAGATCAAATATTTTCAGACCGATGTTTTCTTGTTATTGTTTCATCGTTTACCTGCGTTTGCTAAAAGATGCTCCGGCGTTTGCTAAAAGATGCTGATGGCGAAACGATGGTACATCAATGCTTGCAGTTGCCTGGATGCCCGAAATCGACCTATATCCAATAACACTCGCGCCAGCGCCACACGGAAGGTGATGTGTTAAGTTTTGTAAATTTACACATACACGCGAGATGTTCATCTTAAACCTCGGCTTAACTATTTTACTTTGCAGCGTAGAGTAACTTTTCTGCAAACCTCACACTGGACGGAGAACTATGGCAATATATTTTTAAACACTTTCCACTAGGTTGTTAACCTTTGCTTTTTGGGGACAATGCCTGCAACGCGTGCAAGTAAGTATTGATTATTGGCCTACCGAAAACAAGCAAAATTGACACAAACTCGGTGCTCTCTTGTTCGGGTTGGGTTCGGTTTTAGTAATAAACTTTCACTGTTTTTCCTTCGCCTGAGGATGCAAATGGGTGTAATGAAGCACAAGCACTAATCGATTTCACTCACGTGTCTCCGCCACTTTACGTCGGGAATCTTTCAACTATTAAATCCTTCCCGAAAGCACTTTAGATGGAGTCGAGCGTGTTGTCAGTCACGTTGGTGAAGTAATCAGCGTTACACTTGCCACCGCTGGCTCGTTGATAACGAAGAGCAAAAGGATACACGATTCACCTTGGCAGGACTCATGGGATCGGTGCTCTCTCAACAACACAACAGTCTAATAGGACTCTCTTTCTCACTTGTATCCCTTTTCACTCGCTGTGCGTTTAGTCGACATACAGTCTGTGGGCGATGGTAGACCTGCGCTTCGACACCGTCCAGATACTCCTATGCTTGACGATATCTAAGATGAACTAAATGGTGCCGGAAGCAGAGCATAAGCTACGCTCTTCATTGCATCATCTGAAGCTGGAAGTAAGACATTGTTGTGTGCGTAGTTCTAAAACAGAAGGGCATTGTAAGTGAACTTGAAAACAGAGGTAAAGTTAAGACACCTTGCGTGTGTGTTGGGGAAGCTTACTACTTGCGTTTGCTATTTGCACGTTTATGTGCGTTGATACGAGAGGATAAAAGCATGGTTGAGAGCAATGCAGAGATATAAGTTGTAAACAAGCCGCACAACCCTTCGGTATTGTTATCGTGCCACTGATAAATGATGGGCAACGAGGAACTCACAGATGAAAATGAGCCGCTACTGGAGCATCGTTACCGTGGAGCATTCCCTCTTGACACACTAACTGACTGACTCAGAATGGTAACAATATAGGATGAATCATAAACTTCTCATCTCAAGCAAACAGGTATTACGTATTTTTAACGAAATACCTAGTAACGTAAGAGAACTGGGCATTGAATTGTGCCATTTTCGTTCGGGTTGCGTTTTGGATAGCTCCAATGAAAAGCATGTAAACGTGCCCTTATCTTCTTCAAACACAGGATGCTGGCGCCTGGGAGCACATGGCAATTGTGTTTGAATTTATCATTGAAGCACGTGTTGCTTGCCGCGCTGCTGAATGGTTGTATATATGATTGCGGTATTTGCATGTAAATAGCTCTTATATACTATTACCTTAAATATTGTTTAATGGCATTTTTTTGTACAAATAAGTCATATAAAGTTCGTATAATGTTGAAAATAAGAAAAATACATTGAGAACAAATGGAAATGATTGTATCTGCTCTATTTCACCACCATTCGGTGATATATTCACCACGCCCAGTAACACACTGTAACGCTTTCGTCAGTCAGAGCTGTCATCATGGTAACGCTGCGTTTGGTTGTCAAAACAAAACGAATCGCAGTCAGCCGCGACGGGAAATTTGCTAGTTTACTACGAAAGCAAAGTTTTTCACCAGCTTCTTCTCCCTATTGTTTCCAACAAAATCTCCAATCCACGGTGATTAAGCAGAACGGGGTTGTAGAATTTGAACTGTTTAAGCTGTACCAACTTTCAACAAAAGAGGAAAATGGTAAACATAAACATCCACTAGCTGACTGTCGCAGCTTACGGCGAAGGGATAAAGTATAGAGCAATATTTTACGTTTACCCGTTTTGTCCCACCAATTTCTTTTCAGTCGCAAGAAGTGGAAGAAACTCTAAAGCGCATCCAATCGCACAAAGGTGTTGTGGGAACAATTGTGGTTAACAATGAAGGTACGTAGCAAAAGCATCTAACGGTGGTTCTTCGATGATGTCATCTGTTGGCACAACACCGTGCTGCAGCTGCCACCAACGGTACTGCCGTGACGGAAATCTTACAACTTTCTTACACATTTTTTGTTTATTTCCCAGGAATTCCAGTGAAAAGTACGCTCGACAACACGTCCACCGTTCAGTATGCTGGATTGATGAGCCAGCTGTCCGATAAGGCCCGGTCAGTGGTACGTGATTTGGATCCGTCGAACGATCTATCCTTCCTGCGGGTGCGGTCCAAAAAGCACGAAATCATGGTCGCTCCCGATAAGGACTTTCTGCTGATCGTCATCCAAAATCCAACGGACTGAATAACTCGCGTAGGAGAGTTGATGCAGCTGCTGCTACAGTAATGCGGTTTAGCTAGTGGCGTTTATTTTTCTTTTTTGTTCGATTTTATCGTTCGTGTTGGTAACAACGCTTCAAATGGCTTCTGTGCGTGTGTGTCCCGTCCGGGGGAAACGATTTAATTTAAATGTAGCGAAGGAAGCAGAATACAGACGCATTGCATTGATATGTGAACGTTCCCTAGGAACCCATTCCTTGTCTAAACTAATTTATCTACCAGAGTTTCGGAATATGTGATCCATGTCGGATTGAATATCGCTTACAATAATTACGCTGGCACAACCCGAGTTATGAAGACGGTTTTCTTAACACATTTTTTATTATTCATAGATCATCTATAAAAGGAAAACAAAAAATTGTGAAATCAAATGTCTTTGTTGCTCGTTTTCTAAAATCTCGCGTCGCATACATTCGAACGTTTTATTATTCTTTTCATACTTTCTCCTCAGTTAAAAGCAACGTTATTGTACCTTCCTACTTTTGTTTATTCTATCACTCTAAGTGTGTCGGACTACAGCTTTTAATAGTTTCTTTAGAAGGTTTTTGTTAGAAGATTCCTCCGGTACAGTATTGATGGACAATATTCTTTGTTGAATTTCCGCTTAAAAATCACACCTTAAACATGATTGTAGAACCCTGCTGTCCATAAAATGGTTTTGTGATAGAAAATGTAATTGAGCCGTTCAGTCATTTACTTGTGTGATTTCCTGCTACTCTTGTGAATTGGAACAGGAAAGATGTGCGTAATAGGATATCCTACATGCGTTGCGTTCCATGCTCTCGATCGGCAATTTTATGTTTTCGATGTTTCTAAGATGGTAGAGGATGAAAGTGTTCTGGGTATAACTTTTACTTCTTATGCACAGTCGTCCGATAGTCACTGGTCCAACGGTTGGTCCACTTTAACACATTTACACAAATAGGTAGTTAGGTGGGTACTGTGTTCCTGGTAAAATACACTCTGATCACATATCTACTGTCTAGGGATCCGGCCTGTATACACGGCTAAGGAGCGGGATCAGGACAGTACAATATTTAGTAAAAAACGGGGTTGATGAATCCTTCTTTTGCTTTCTGTCTTATTTTATCTAGCGGTACAAATGAACAATTTACTATCAAATAGTTACATCCTGCTGATTGTTTGTACCATTTGTTCGTTCGTTCTTTCTAGTGATAGGGGATTTTATTAGAGTACAGCAGTAGCAGCTTCCCTGCTTCTTACTGCTCGATTATGCGTATCTTCCAGTTTTAACTGCTAAGACGATCCTAGCAGGCGCAATCTGTTGGATTCGTCGTACGTAACTACGCTTCCTGCCTTTTCACCGGATGCTAGCGAAGAAACCCGCTCGGAAAATCGTTCACATCGATCTGCTCCATCATGGAGTAGTTTTCGATTTCGTATGAAAAGCGAACCTTCATACGCAGCCCGGATCCACCTGGACCCTGGCTCGGTGGTGTTTGGCGTGCGATCAACAGATCCTGCATGATCGTACCGCCCGCTGGCATTACCGTACCGGACGGTTCACGTAGCGTCAGTACGAACGCTTTGGGTACGGCGGCCTGAAACAGGAACTTTTCGATCGTAGCCAGCGATCCGTTGGTCGTTTGAACGGTAATACGGGCCGTCGGTG
>KB696417.1:0-11891 GCA_000349165.1 Anopheles christyi | reverse complement strand
AGAGAGTTCCTCTGGTCCATCGAAAAATAAACATAGACGCAAATATTTGACAGGGACGTAGTGAGAGTGTCTGACTGAAACTAAATTCGGGTGCGTTCTGTCTTCACCCATTTCCATATTCATGACAATTTTTCCATCCTCATTTGAATTCAGCCGGTATATGGCCAACCGGTTTTGAGGCATTTTATTTAAGCTCTTTTTCCTTTCTCTACAATACACTTAATTCGAAACGATTGCTTAGAAGAAGAAGAAGAAGAAGAAGAAGAAGAAGAAGAAAACTAAAATAGGAAGAAAGGGTGCCGTTCTTGGCTCTTCATCAGCATCCAGTGCGCCAGGGAATGGTGCAGTTTGTGATACTTTACTAAGCATTGGGTATTATTGTTCCATCCAACCCGTTTTTTTTTTTACTTTTCAACCACGCCACATCATCCCATTTCGCTCATTTCATCGCACAAACCACCCATCATGCTCATGCCCCATCTCGTGTATAATCATCATAGCGCACCAGCAGCGCGTGTATGTCGCATACGCGCCCCAAAAATGCCAGACGTTGTCCGCATTGAAATCTTCACACAAACACACACACATATACATACAAACACACGGGTGCTTTCTGGCATGCCGTGGCCATTCACCAAGCGAACTGGGACGACATACAAAGCGTACCTTTGCGTCATCGTCTACGCTCTAGAAGCGTTTTGTCTTTCCCCATTTGCCAAACTAGCTTATGTATATGTGTATCTCCTTTTGTCTCGTTTTTGTGTTTTTGCTTTCTTCACACACTTTCCACCACAACTCTGTGCTGTGTGTGTGTGTTCCTGTTTGCTCGACGTCACACTGCGTAGAGTACGACCATGCCCGTCCTGTCGCTACACAACACACACTCCATACCGTCGGGATCGGCTAGCTATACGCTCGGTTTGAGCGTGGCACCGGTCGCCTCATCGTATACCTTTCCGACGCATTCGGCCACCACCGGCGGACTGGCGAGCGTGCTCGGCACCAGCTCCGGGGCGGGCATGTCCGGGCTGAGCGGATTGGGCACGGGGCTCAATCTAACCTCGACCAATCCGCTCACCAGCACGCTCGGCACGAACCTTACCAACTACAACACCAGCTCGTCCTACTCGACCTACACGAACCCGCTGCTCAGCGGCACCGGTGGCATCAGCTCGAAGCTCAACATGAAGCCGCTGGACGAGCTGGACCTACTGACGCGCTACGGTCAGCGTGGCGGCACGCCCTGCTCACCCATTCCGCCCGCCAACTGGGGCCTAGATAGCTATACTGGAATCGATGGCGTCAATCCTGCCTTCATGCACACCCAGAACCGATCGCTCATCGGTATGGAGCTGGAAGGTAAGTTGGGTGGACTGGGTTTTTGGGTGAAAGTTTTGGTTTCGCTGATTTCGCTCCTCGTCTCTACAGCACGATCCCACGGCTTGACATTAAATGGTACCGGAGAACCTCAGGTTGACATGCTGGACATTCCGGGCAAGGGACGGTGCTGCGTGTTTATAGCACGATTTTCCTACGATCCACCAGAGTAAGTGAGCTTGAGCTTGAAGTAGCCGAATGTTCGCTCTAGTAACTAGCCCATTACGCCTTTGGCTTAGCATTCTCACCGATCCTTTCCTTTCTCACAGTGTGGAAGGTTCCGAGGGTGAATTGGCGCTGTGCGCAGGTGATTACTTGCTCGTTTGGGGCAACGGTGAACCTCAGGGTGGGTATTTTGATGCGGAACTGCTAGATGGACGCCGAGGTCTCGTGCCAGCCTCGTTCGTGCAGAGACTAGTGGGTAAGTTTTGTGAAACAAATAGTGAAGCTTCTATTCAACCATCTCCGTGTCGGCTAACCCAATCTTACGCTAACCCTTTCGTCGCGCACAGGTGACGACCTATTAGAGTTCCATCAGGCAGTCGTGTCAACGTTACGCGATGCTGACGATGCACCGATCCCGCTCGATCCGGCACCACTTCCATCGAGCAATCATCAGCTCATACCGCACACATCGGAAGATCTGGCCCGGATTAGCGAAACACACACCGACCTAGGTCAGGATTTGGACGACGAAGCCGACACAGGTAGGCGCCCTACCTCTACTTTAAAATGCTTTTCCCAAAAATGAAACGGCAAAGATTTCCCACGTCTCCCTTGCGAGACATCTTTTCAATGGTTCCACTCTTTTCCAAAGGTATATTCTATCCTTTCCTGCTACACTTATCTAAGCTGTGCACACCTTCTTCTCAAACTTTTCACCCAGTTGCCTGCAGAATATATGTTCTCCAGTCTGTATTTCTGTGTATTTGTGCTCTCCACTTCAAATAACTTCGTCTGCTCTGTGTACTGTATGTAGAACATTCTCTTTACGAAACGACCTCAAATACACGATCAAAGTAAAATGCTTGTTTAGCAAACTCAAACTCTGCCCCCTATACTACACCCATGCACCATGAAAAACACACACAGTTTGAGCAGGTGCATACAAAATAAAATGCACCCACCCCCCTCCGCAACACACTTACAAAACAACCAAACTTTGCTATAGCAACAAACTTTTCTGAAACAAACGAACGCATCGGAACGTACTACACGAAAACGACAGCAAATACACGCACCGTGAACCGTTAGGGAAGTGATGCATTGGTACCACACTTCTAGCGAGTTAAATCAGAAGCGATATTGTAACTAGAAAGAAAAACATATCAAATCAGACGATCAATTTACGCAGGCCCAAAGATCACAATTTTAATTGACTTGTAACTTGTTACGGCATTCACCATGATATGGTTGACGTTTAATGCTACTTGAACTGCATTGGAGTCAAAGCTTTTTGGTCCATAAATTCACCCTACATCACACACAATTTACGGCAAGTTTTTCTTATGTTGGTGCTGTTGGTGGTTGGAGCTTTTATTGCTGAATGGAGATAACTCGCATTCGAAACATTTTTTTTACGTTCTTCCAGCTCGGAGGACTTTTTACCGGCATTGTTACTGGTTATTGACAATATCTTGTATTTGTGTGGTTAGTTTCGAGAGATATTAAAGCTTTGGTATCCTAGCATTCTCGATTCAACCTGTTGTAAAAAGCAGCATGGCTCTTTTGATTCAACATAACAGAACATGATAGAATTTTATCATTACAATGGTAGAATTCTACAGTTACAAGTGGACAAGTGTTGCCTGTCTTCCAGCAAAAAAGAAAAGCTGTTATTTCTAAAGCTGAGACAAGTAAAGATGAATATTCATATGCATTGAATGTGCATATAAAGTTAACAAACTGGTAGGACGTAACAGGGGACCAATCAGCAACAAGGCAGCAGTCTGTGTGTGTGAAGAGAAGGATTATCTTGCCTCCGATTGAGCAAAACGCACCGTAACTGACTGAAAGGGGTAGATATATTTCCACATGCGTTTCTGTCCAAACTCCCTGACTAGCGCTGCGTCGGATGATAGAAAAGTTGATGGAAAGCTAGTGGTTTTATCATATTTTTTTCCAAGAGAATCTGAAACACACAAAATGTTACTTCACCGGGATGTTACTCCTGTTTGGTTGAGATTGTTTTTTATTTCATCTGCCTTTTTCATGATTTCCCTTTTTGCGTGAAATTTGCTACCACGGTTGAACCTGTTTTTCAATAACACCGAAACAAATCATAGTTATAGCTGACAGGGCATCATTTTGTTTTTGGGGCTTTTCTTTTAAACGGAAGTGAAAAGTTTCTCATCCCCGCTCCAGTGAGCAGTTTTATCGTTTTATTAGTGTGCTAAAAAATGAAAACTGACACTGGCTGAGTAACATGTGGGCCACGTGTCTAAGCTGTTGTTTGATATGAACGAACCGAATGCAGAGCAACCATTCTTGAACGCTCTGAAAGGATGGATGCCATCCTGTTGTGCAATGTGCTCTACGATGGTAAAAAAAGCGGGATTTCGCCTTGGCATATCTGCACTGCTTCTTCTTTTCCCACGAGCTTCTTTTAACCCACTGCAAAGTGTTCTTATTAATTTAAAACCCTACGTGACATTCCCGACCCAGGACGCCCTCCTATTCTGTACCAATGAGAGCGGGGGGGATTTGCAGGGTTCTTTTCACTGCACAGCTGACGGCAAATCTTTGCTGGAAACATCTAAGGACCATCAAGGAGCCAACGTCCACGACGCCTTCCACAGCTCGCACGCTGCTTGTACATGTACATGACAAACTCATTTCTTACGGACAAATAGTACACATTTCTTTGCAGCAGTAGAACCATCTTTATCCGCTAGTATACAACACACATACATTTTGCACTTCTCAAATATGAAGACGTGAAAACAATTGGCAAACGGATGTGTGGACATACGTGAAAAGAATACATCTCACCTTTGAGAAAAAACATGTTCCTCCTGTTGCCCATTGTCAACCTCAGTGCTCAGTGTCTCCAGGTGTTCTTCACCTCCCAAGTTCAAATGCTTTCATTTCTTTGCCTATGCACTTGCACCTGAAATGATACGTACATTCTTTACAACTAAGCTTTACCTCCCTGGTACGGGTGGGTGTTCATGTTCAGCAATAGTGTGAAGTGCTACAATGTACCAATAACACACTTCGTGTAGGTTTGCAAAAAAAGGATATGTTTTCCAATTCCAACCGGTGAGAGGACCCACAAACACCTGACGTGCTAAAGGAAATGAAGGCTCACCTCAAGCGCCGTGGAACGTTAATTTGATTCAAGCACCCCTTCCCGGCTAGCCTGACCTCAACAAGCACTGTGTGTGTGGTGTGTGTGTTGGTCCCTTAGCAGAAAGGTGAAAAATCCACGACCCACACGTTTCCAAACACGTCAAATCATGGCAGCACCGTGTCAAAGTGGGGGTTAGGAAACTGCATGCCCCATTCCGATATCCTTTCCGGTCGAAAGGACGAGGTGTTGAATACGACAGATAAATAATTTGAATTTTTACACTCTTACTAACTCACACACACACGCAAACAACTGCTACAGGCCCATTCAAAAGCATTCAAAGCGTTCAAAGGGAAAAGGGGCCGTTCTTGTCTCTTGCAGAATTTGGAACAGGAACGGGAATGTTTCCTTAGTCGAACAAAAAAAAGACATGAGAACCCAGAAAAGAAAACACCATCCCCTATGTCCGACGGCATGTCACCGCCGGCTTCAACTGTCTTCTGGCAGTCGCATCCTTACATCTTTTGTCACTCGGCGAAAGCCACTCTGCGTTCCATCCCGGGATGACTGGCGCACAACGTCCTAAATCGCGTGCTAGTTGTCAGTGCATGTTTCCTGTCAGTTTCACTCGCTGACTGCTTTGAAAGCTCCGACAGTAGTACCCTGGTTGGTTATGGCACCATAGTCTTTTTTTTTTTTGGCCTGCTTCACTTCCATCCTTATATGCATATATCGCAGACCCGTATGATGGTACCGTACCGTGTAGGACGAGCGCTTGAGTAATAACAACGTGCTCGTACGTCTTGCCCAGCGTGGTTAACCCTTGCCGCGCCTTATCCTCTACATGGCTACAATGGAACACGAACAACATGCAACATGCCTGGATCGTTTTTGCTCGTTATCTTTCCCGGAGAACAATATGTTACGCTAGCGCCTTCGCCACTCTTTGCGTGGGACGACGCAACGCAATGAAATCGTGCGAAGAAAAAGCAGTTGAAAACCATTGCCTCCCATGGCCACTGCCACATGTTCACATCGTCGATATGGCCGGCGACCTTATGACTTACGGTACAGAGACTTACGAGAGATCGCTCCGGCGAGGCTTGAGGTGAAAGGCGATCACATTGCCGAGAGAGGAAGGAAAAAAAACCGCAAGCCACACCGGGTGCCACCTTTGTGGTGATACTTTTTGAAACGCTTGCAATAAATCTTACATTAAAGCCATCGTGTAAGGGGAGTGAGAGGTATAGGGGAGCAAAAAAGATTCTACCATCAAAACAGAAATAGAAACGCTGTACAAATCACGGGACAAACGCGAAGCCCCATGCTCAAATTGCCATTACCAGCCACCGGCAGTACCAGCAATGGTGGTGCGCGAGACAGACACTCCCGTCGATGCGAAATAGATCGGGTGGCCCATCGCGCCCATGTTCCACCCTTGCTAGCCCGGAAGATAACCATTTTTCATGTTACACGCCATCCGGCCATATATTGCGATGCGATGGAGCAACATTAAGCGGAGAGGGTTACCGGTTGCGATGCGGTTTGAAAATGTGTTCAATTTTTCTTTTACACCGCGCAGCGAGCTCTGGCTTCAAGTGCCTTCCGGAAATCAAAGTGATTCGGGGTCGTCGTTTACGACTAGCGGGAACAGTTTTGACGGCAGTATAAAGCGATGGGTAGAACATGAAAGATTTGTCATTTCGCGATCGTTTAGCATCGTGTTTTTTTTTCTTTTTGGGCACACTTGAGACCATGTCTTCTATTGATCGGTGGTACGTGGTACGGTGACCTGTTCAATACATATATTTTAAAACAAATTGCTTCGTCACATGGTGTACAATGTGAGAGGCAAAAGGACATTTGTATCTTCATTGATCTGTTAGGTTATTTCATTTAGGTAAAAGTTAAATGTTACCAAAGATGGAGTGCCTCAGATTTTATTTACAATTTATGTGAAGAGATCTTTAGACTTAAAAAGATGTGACTGCAATCTTGACCGAGACAGCATATCGCGATGTAAAATTGCATTTTTTTTGTCCGACTTTCGTTCGCTACGTCCAAATCACGAAACACACATTGAAAGTATAAGTTTTCTTTCCAAGTTCGTTCTTCTGGGACAAATCTTGGACCTATTTCGTTCCAAGAACAAATACTCCGGGCTAGGATGTTATACCCATTTCGGTTCAGGATTTGAAAACTCTCCAGGTTATAGAGCCGCCAAAAAATCATGATTAAGAATTCACGGACGATCATGTTTTATCCACGCCGGTTCAAATCGGGCGTGCTATTAAGGCAACAACAACAAAAACACAAAAAAACAAGACACACTACAAACAAACTACTAGTTCAATGTCTGTATTAGCTCTCTGTTTGTATGTCTGTCCAGTGCAGTGTTAGTTCTCTGTGCATCCTCCTCTATCTTCTGCTCACTGTATGTGTGTGTCTGTGTGTAATAGCCGTTCCTCTGTTGCGTTTGTTTGTCGTGCGCGCAAAAAGTTTGTCGTCTACTCCACTATCGTCCTCCGGTCTCTGTCCATTGCCCTCGCCGTCCTTTACTGCCGTACCGTTTGCCGCAGCCGGCGCCGAACTAATGTTCTCCGTGTTAGTTCCTGCACCGAAGCACCTCACCCTGGAACGGCAGCTAAACAAGAGCGTACTGATCGGCTGGTCACAACCGGACCCACCGATGAGCAATCAGATCGAAAGCTATCACGTGTACGTGGACGGTGTCCTCAAAGTGACGGTAAAGGCAACCGAGCGCACCCGCGCTCTGGTAGAAGGCGTAGATTCCAACCGAGTACGTATCGCAACCGTACATCCTCCGCTTGGTGTTACTCATTTGCTCACTCTCTGCTCACATCCCCACAGCCACATAGGATTAGTGTGCGTAGCGTGACGCAGCACCGACGAACATCGCGAGATGCCGCCTGCACAATGATCATCGGCCGTGATACGGCCCACCTAGGACCATCGGCTGTAAGGGCTACACACATTACCTGTTCCAGTGCCGTCATCTCCTGGCTACCGGCCAACTCCAACCATCAGCACGTCGTCTGCGTGAACAACGTGGAGGTCAGAACGGTCAAGCCAGGCGTCTACCGGCACACCATTACCGGTAAGTCTCCCTTGGATGCTCGGGGGTCAATGACCGCCCGAGCTCGGTAGCGAAACATGTTATCACTTACTCTGTCTCTGTCTCTCCGCATAAAGGGCTAGCCCCCAGCACGCAGTATCGTGTCACGGTGCGTGCGAAGCATCTGCGAGCGCCAGGGCAGCAACAGGCCCAACCAGCAGGACCACCGCCAGAGGAAGCTCCCGGAGCATATACCGACTTCCGCACCCTAGCCAAAGGACTGCCAGATCCACCACAGGTAATGCCTGTTCGCCCTATCGCTGCACCATCGCACCTCCAACGTTCGTTGCATTGACCTCGTCACCTTCTCTCTCTCTCTCTCCCTTTGTCTCTCTCTCTGTGTTTCTCATCTTCCCCGGGGGTTTTCCATTGACCGCCGTCTTTCACACTCTTACATGCTCTCTTGCTCTCTATCCGCCTATTCTTTTTTACTTCCACACGCGTGCTCCACTTCCGCTCAGGAGATCCAAGTCGAAGCTGGACCACAGGACGGTACGCTGCTCGTGACCTGGCAGCCGGTAACGCGCCCACCATCGTCCGGCCCGGTCACCGGGTACGCCGTCTACGCCGATGGTAAAAAGGTAACCGACGTCGACTCACCGACCGGCGATCATGCCCTCATCGATATCGGCAAGCTGGTCGGGCTGAACCCGCGTGCTGTCACCGTGCGGACCAAATCGCGCGACTCACAGTCGGCGGACAGCACACCGACGATGATACCAAGTAAATATTCTACACCGTAACCGGCCCCTACCCAGTGTGTTGCTTGTGTCTTTTTGTTTCGCTACGTTAGCGCTATGCTCCCTTTTACCAGCACACCCCAGCATCCGGCTCCATCCACTAGCAACGTTGCGTGGATGCAACGGATGGTGTGTGTTGGTGAGGGGTGTTGGCCCTCTTTTCGTTTTAAGTTAGATTAGATGTGTGCGTGAAAGGAATGAGTGTTGTTTGCCCGGTAGTACACGATTTGTAGCACCACTGTCTCTTCGGGGCAGTTCCTGAAAGTATACGGAATCACGGCACCGCATGCGACATCAGCGGCAAAGCGGTTTTTGTTTTGAATTTTTCTCTTGTTTTATTATGTATTGGTCATCTTTGCCACGATTCTTAGCTTCTTTCAAACGCTTGTTTTCCCATGTGGTGCCGATGATCTGTCCTTCCTACCAACGTGTCCTAATCTGTCTCTCCCGATCCTACTATCTCACCGTGCCTTTCGTACCGCCTCATTACACTCACTCGCATCTCATCGTCCTAACCGTTGAGGCGAAATTGTTTGTTTTTATTATTTTTTAACTGTACATAATGCGTTACCAACATTATGTTATACCCATCCTGTGTCATTTCATTTAAAATTGTTAATACAGATGTCTCAAAACAAAAACAAAAGGAAAAACCACCACCCCATGTCAGCGACGTCAGCATAGCTTTTCCTTTCTGGTAGCAATCGAAATTGAGTAATTGTTTCACATTCTCACACACACACACACTCTTACACACATGTTTGTAATGTTTTTCTTACTTTTCCTTGAAAACTTCCCGTTGTCTATGTACGATGTGTAGAAGCTATGAACATTGTATAATGATGATAAGGACACGTGTATTTAAAAAAAATACTTTGCAAAAACCGTTTTGCTTTCCACTAATTTCCGTTTTCTAACAAAATCCTTCAAAAGTGTAGGATTTAAATAACAATCTAAAACACACCAGAGAGCCCCTGTAAACCGATGAAGCTAAAACTACTACAGCGATGAGACGTTCGTCAAAAACAAGAGGCATTTGTTGTACAAGACAATCTAGAAATATGTACTGGATCATCAAATGTTCGTTCATCGTCTGTATCGTCATCATCATGATTTTCGTTGTGTTAGCTAACAGAAACGATTGAAAAACTAGATTAAAGAAAGTGGACATATTGAATCTAGCGTCACTGGTTTCCCGTTTACGCGCAATGTGTGTTGTGTGACGACAAAAACCGAAACACTGTTCTCCTGTCTTATGATTGCAAGAACAATTATGATTATGTGTACAACAAGCCCATCAAAACGCATTAAATTCCAAGCATGCTAGTGGGTCTCCAGGTTCACTCACGAATCAGCTTGTTTGCCCTTCCAAATACCATTTAAGCTTAAATGCATTTCTATTTTTATAAAACCAAACCCCCCGGAATGCAATAGCTTTCGTTCAACCAACTGTTGCCAACAGCTAAAGTGCATTGAATGGCAAGCAAAAAAAACGCTTTACACATACAAGCGCACATCTCCTACATTCACAAACCACCCCAAAACGAATGGACAAAGGTTTTTTTTGTTGTGAATCATCTCTATGCGTTTACATGTCTTCGTGCCTTCCATAGCTAATTACGTCAGTCATCGCTCGCCACACTCTCGCTTCCGCTGTCTCACAGTGAGCATGGCATGGTTTTCGTGGCAGTACGTCTTGTGACAACCAGTTTGCTTCTGCCCTTCGCTGGAGCCGTACGCATTTCGCTGTTTGTTAATTTTTCACTGTACAGGCCGCCAGCGGCTAACAAGTTAAACGTGTAAGTTTATCAAATGTTGTCTTGCTAAAATAAGCATAAATGTGCTAGTGAGCTTTAATGATTGCTAAGTAGTGGAAGTGAACGGTTTGTTCGAAAATTTTGTTTTGTTTGAATGCACACGGCGCCGTGTTTATATTGATGTTTTATATAGACGATTCGTTCTGAATGAATGGAACGTTATCACATCGCAGGTGCATGTGTGAGTGCAGTGCATATTGTGTTGGCATTCGTGCACTGGCGACGAACTTTTTCATTCATGCCAGTTGACCACAAAAGGCCTGATTTGATTTACGTCCGGAACGATACTGCTTCGCGTATAAAAAAAAATAAAACAACGCCACCATGATCAAACAAACCAAGCGCCATGCGTCACCGGGTCCCATACTAATGACCTTTATCGAAAGTTTTGCGTGCGATTCTGCGCATAAACTTTTCTTTTTGTTGTTGCAAAGTTTCTCATCCAGCGTGTCAAACAGTCGAAAGAGGTTCGACTAGTAAATGCGTGAACAATTTTAACTGATAGATGAATCAAATAACGATAACTAAATCAAAATAACTTTTTACCGATAAATCAATCAAATGAGCAAAACTGTTCAACAGTAATATTATACGCGAAAGCTCAACATTCACACGTTTGCCAAGCGTCTTGCAAACTTCGTGCTCAAGTGTCGCGTAACTGTACCATAACCGTCACAAACCTTCCACGCGTAGCAAATGGCTAGGACTTGCTCCGGAAAACACACATTGCTACCCCACTTTTTTTTACCATCAACTTTCAACACGCCTTGAAACAGCATCATCAACGTGTGTTCTGTGTTTCAAGTTTGCTTTCCGTTTTTTTTTGTCTAGGACAGCATGTGTGCTAGCCTGTAGTCACTGTCCGTATTATGTATAAAGTAACAAAAGCAGCTCAACACTAACGCCGTCCAAACAGTGATGGTGAATCTGTATAAACAATGTGTTTTTGCCATTTCAATTACATACCTTAATTTACAGAATTGTTCCTTTTTTTTCGTTAACTTTTTCTTGTTTTCTTTCTACCAACCGCGATCTCCCTCACCCCCTTGGTGATCTTTAAACCCACCCAACCGTGTCCATCATATCCGTCCCTCA
The DNA here is from genome assembly GCA_000349165.1 of Anopheles christyi. NCBI lineage: Eukaryota > Metazoa > Arthropoda > Insecta > Diptera > Culicidae > Anopheles > Anopheles christyi. The sequence goes on along the minus strand of KB696417.1, from coordinate 434 downwards.
TTTCCTCCTATTCATTACCCCCCCCCCCCGTTCCTGTGCTTCTCCGGAAACCTCCTTACCTTCAAAATCGACAATGTCGTTTTTGCCGCTCATAAATAAACCATTTACCATCACCAAAACCAAACCACAAAACCACCTAACTTACCAATACCAACAAAAAAAAAAAACCAAACCCAAATACCCAAAACAAAAAAAACAACATCAAAATCTACCTTATGTGCCGCTTCCACGTGTACCACGCGTGTTCGATGATATTTGCAAAATTTCAAACTTATTGGCTTCGGATACCCTGAACCAAATACTGAAAATGGACTAAACTATTCATCATCATCACTACATCAACAACAACAACAACTACCACCGTCATCCCTACTACCTACTACATCACAACAACAACAACTTCATCACCAACAACAACAACAACAACAACAACA
>KB696416.1:0-33011 GCA_000349165.1 Anopheles christyi | reverse complement strand
ACCTTACGAGTCTTTTCTCACAATGAGCAGTGACAGAAGACGCACAGAAGCGGACAAACAAACTGCAAGCACCTAACCAACCCCCAACGGAAAGACCGTTTGACAATTGTGCTCCATCGCTCGTGTGATTGTTGCAAAGTCTATTTTCCTTTCCGGCGCTATCTCTGTACATACATAGAAACACTCTCATACTCTGAGAACATTTTACCTAATTTCAGTGTCAACGAACAGTCCAACAGCCACAAGCCTATCATCATCCCAGTATAGCCTTACAAAAACTTTGATTTGTCTTATCTTATCAGTGAACAGTTATCAAACGGTTCAAGTGTGTTTGAAATTCAGCATACCGACCAACTCAAACACAACCCATGATATCACTTTCTGCTTCACACGGGTTGATCGCATGCAAAATAACGACGATAGTTTGATGAATTTTGCATGTTAATGCAAAAAAATGATTGAGTCAATCAAAAACAAAATTCAGTCCATCTCAAAAGAATCAATTGAGGAAACTTGATTTGCAACATCATTAATATTCAATCAACAAACCAAAGCAAAACCCATTAGGATGCTGAAAATAGGTGCACCGCAGTCTTGCAACAAAGAATTGAACTATCTTCACAATAAACATCACAGCCCAGCCAGTGTTGGGGTGTTTACTTTTGGTGCCTGTATTTGTTGCACTACCACACGCACATTTCAGGGGTTGTTTTGAGTCAGAGGAAGAGCTATTTACGTAACGTTTGAATATCTAGGTCAAACCATTTCTGCCATTTGGGAGAGAAGATCGGCTCGGAATTCGAGACATGCGAAACATTGTTCTTCCTGATGGATATGTGCTCCGATATTCCAACAAAACTCTTTCGAAGTTGTTCATTGTGGCATTAATATAACTTAAGAGAAGTAAGAGCTAAATGAAACACTGTGCGGGAGGCAAGAATTGTAATTTTGTTTGAGGAGGTCATGGAAGAACGTATAAGAGATGTACTAAATCAGTTCTAACTATAAACTGATTTTTTTTCGCAAATTGAGCATAATATTGGATTGGTAATGAAAAATACTTCAGCATATGAAATCCATTATACTTGGGATGTAAAAATAACACAATATTTCAAACACTATGCGCTTTCCTCTTCCCAAGTTCAAGGTTACAATAATGCGCCCTTAACACGTCCTTTTGCCGTCTTTCTCTTCTACAGCAGAAACTATCTACCCGCATGCAAGAAGGAAAAGGCGCACCCTATACAGGGTGGCAAAGAGTCAAAATAGAGGCGAACCATTTGAAAGCAAGAATTAGTGAGTGTGCTAGAAGCAAAGGGTTGTTTTTCACTACATGTAAGGACGATGAATGTAGAGACTGATCTCAAACAGTCAAGGGCAATTTCGCTTAAAGGAGACTTGAAATGGGCTTCTCAACTGTTCTTACCTTTTCGGGGTTGAGTTTCGACGGCTTGATAATGCTTGACACGGTAGCATAAAGCTTATCAAATCGATTGACGATATGAAGGTCGGTGCTTTTAATCCACAAGAGGGTGTTTCTTTTTTCACAAATAATTTCACTGATTTCAAATTGCAAAAGGGCACTTTTCTGCTTCTTCGGCAGAAACTCAACTTTTAATATTGCTGATCAATATTTGCATCAAAAACTTATTTCACCTTTTCACAACTATTTTTCGTCTCACTTCACTCGAGCAAATAAGTTAGATTATTTTCTAAACACTTTTGTTTATTTTGCTCTTCTCCTCAATAACAATGGTTTTTTTTTGCACCGATTGAATGCATACACTAAACCTTTCAGTGAATAATTTTCCTGCACTTGCTGTAAAAAGGTACATAAAGAAAAGTGTAAAACTAAATTAATATCGGGTGCTGAAATACTTTTCAAAAAGGAATCCCAGTGATTCCAGTTGCAGACCACACTGTAATCACAGCAAGCTTTGAAAACTCATCGTAAGACACCTCCTTGCATACCATAGCACTACATCCCCAGTTTCAGATAATAATCATACGCAAGTAGCGGAATTTCTTGCACAAAAAAAAAAACAAATAATTCTTCTCTTCTATCTCGGCTGCAACGCGAATCCGTAAAGGTAAACATCAGCTACCCTTCACCCCATGGCACACAAGAGAGCGTTAGAAAGGAAAGGGGTCGAAGGTGGTTGCCCACTGCGTTCCTATGTGTGTGTGTTGGTCAGCTGCATATTTTTTGCTTTTCCCGCAAACCGAGAGAGACTACTGGAAAATCGTCTCACTCGCTCTACCCGCAATGGTACGCTTTCCTGCTGTTGCACTCACTCATTTGCGCTCACGTTCTTTCTCTTCCTGTCACATGTGTGTGATTCCCGAGACTCTCCGCACGGGGGCGCGCTTGTTGCGTGACAGGATGACACAAACCCCCGGGAACAATATACGTGTGAGTGAAATGCTATCGTCTGTTTAGCAACGTTTGAGAGAAAGGGATGGACCTCCACCACACACGTATGTAGTGCGATGCTGATACACACAGGCTTATTCTTCTTCGCCCTTATTTTGGGAAGTTCTGGTTTCCTTAGTTTTTTTTTAATAACATTCCATCGCTTCTCTCCACATGCACACACACACACACCAGTATGTAAGAAAGATTTGCTGCTTCTACTGCTGGCGGCTTTTTGCATTTTGCTGAGATATTCTTCGCCGTTTTCCGAGAAAGGAAACGCAAGCGAATAAATGGACCATTATTTTTGGGCGAATATATTAGCCTCTCGCTTTTCTAGCGTCGGAAAACCTAACGCACCGAGTACAGCGCGCCTGAAGCAAAACACAAACCGCGGTAGCGATTTTCTTTACCATTTTTTTTATGTAATCGACTGTTTCGCGTTCAGTTCGTAAAGGTATCGTGTTTTCGTTACACCCGGACAGACACAACCAGTGAACAAGTGTGTGCTTGAGGAATGGGGTAAACGGGGCTCTTGCGCCGTTCAACCGCCAGCCAACTGCATTAGAGGTGATAATTTAATTTGCGCAAAAAATAACCTTCCACAACGCGCTCTATCTATCCCCTTGACGCATCGACCGAAATGAAAGAAACACGACAATTGGATGACGTTCCCCCTAGAATCCACAGACTAGCACACCGCAAAATTAGTTCACAGGTGAATGGAAGAGTGTTATAAGTTTTGTAGCTTTCAGCGGCCTTTCGTTCACAAATATCTAATATCGCTTCACACACAGAGAACCACAAACCCTTCAAATTTGGCCAGGCTACACCACGAAATATTGTGCAAAAACTGAAATGATGGAATTTGTGTTAAATTATCCTCATATTTCACAAGAGATTAGCAATGCAAGGTAAACTAGCGCACACTGCCCCTTTTGCGGGTCGTCGGAGGATTGCGTTCGCGGTAAAGGGGAAAAGAATAACAATTAGTCACACACACTCTGGGTGCTGTTGCGAAAACACCCAAAGGGTCCACTGGCCACGGCGACGAAATGCATTCAGCCACTGTACACAAATTCACACTCACACACAATCGTCGTGATTATTGCGAACAAAAAGATTATTTTCGGTGATTTGCAGGTAGAGATGTTTTGGAACGCACTTTGATGGCTTGATGAAATTTCAACGGACCGACGACGAAGACGACGGCACCGACAGCGGACCTGTCTCTCCGGGATTCTTAAAAAAAGTGACACCCAATATGACAAACGCAATCAACTGCTCATATTTTGACCAATCTCAAAGCCCATAGTGTATGATGGCTGCGTAGTATGGTTTATTTACCCGTGTTTCCAGGCTGGCTCATTTTGCAACCAAATAGCTGGAAAGTTATTTTGAGAAAACCTGCCAAAATATGCGATTGAATGTATAATACAACTAAACATAAATATTGTTATAAATTTGTTTATCTGAAGAACTAACAATACAATCAAAGTCTTTTAAATTTATTTTCTTTGCAAAGAAATGAGCATTGCAGCTTGAAGATGGCGGTCCTGAAAATAATTTCGCAGTCATTTGAACCTCTGCCGGTTTACATTACCATGTTCAGAAGACAGTTGAACCGCTTGAAATTATTCGTTTCTTTCAAAGTACCAACGAATTTCACACCCCGCTCCATTGAGTCACAACATTAAGATGGAAGTGTACGAGTTCAACAAAAATTTCCTTACTCGTCTGCTCGAAACGACCAACGTGCTGAACGGTGGTGGCGCAAATATCCCAGCATCCGCGATCCGTTCGGAATGGATCAATTTTGTTGAGGTGGCCGTAGAACCGACCGGCTGGCAAGCGTTGTGGAAAGCATCACGTCCGGTATGTGAACAGCTTGGCGTAAAGTATCCGCTCGTCGTGCTTGGCACCGTCGATCAGGTACTGTTCGACGAGCTGAAGGCCGTCTTTCTCATCGAAGCGATCCTTGACGATGATGTGCAATTGCCGGAGGAACACCTCACGGTCCAGCTGGAAGAGCTGTGGCCGCTGCGTGAACAGAACAATCCCGCTCTGAACGTCAACATTACGGCCGAATGTATTGATAAGCTGCGGTTTTTCTACCAACATCTATGGATGCCGTGGGATAGTGATACAGAAGATGAACACAGCTGGATTGAAAAGCATCTCGAATCGCGTATCCGTTTCTGCCACGATCTGAAGAACAAGGCAATGTCGCGGCAACTTTCCTCCCACGCAATGGCTCTTCTCGCGGAAGCACGGTACATTCAGCGCAAGAGGGAGTATATTGAGCAAGAGCTTAGCGAAGAGGATGAACAGGAGGAGGAAGATGAAGACAACGAAACTTCCATACTGAAGGATAATCGGTCGGGAGAACTTTTGCAGCTTAACTTGCGATTGAACACGATCAAGAATGAAATTAACGTGCTTGAGAACCCTGTGTGGCGGAGCGTCTTCGAGAAGGTTCGCTTCGGGTCGGCAAAAACCAAGGACAGCTCGCTTATGGCATATATCGTCACGAAAGCGGTACCTATGGACGAACAGCTTACATATCTTCAGAGCGCCAAAGAGATGATGGATCCGAAGATCGCGGTTAAGATGTGCGACTCTCTTCAGCACGCGCTCGATCACTGCAGTCCGGACAGTGCAATCTATCTCCCGCCCGGAACACGACAGGATATCAAGTTCCTGGAATACCTCAACAGTGGTGGATCGTTCCGGGGTGTTTCCAGTGCCTCCTTTGTAGGTGATTTTGTTCAAGCGTCGTCGGTGAATCCTACCATCGTGTCGAAAAACGACGACAGTGTCCTCTTAACGATCGATGGAGACTTTACACTGGAAAATATCCAATTGGACTGTTCCAATGTGCGCACGGGAGTGGTTATCAAGAAAGGCAACATCATCTTCCGCAACTGTTGTTTCAAGGGTGATTCTAGCTCAAGCACCAAGCAAGGCATCGTCATCTTCGGCAACTGCAACATTACGTTCGATCGGTGTCTGATCAAGGAGTTTTCTTCCGGCGTCTACAGTAATCACGATTGTACTATAAATCTAATCAACACCACCATTAGCCACTGCATGACTGGTCTGGAGACGCTCGATCAATGCCAAATTGCGTTTCGTTCGGCAAGCATAACACACTGCACACAATACGGCGTTTTAATGGAGGATTTTAACGAAGATGTTCAGCAAGATCAGAATGAAGTCGGCAATCGTAGCAGGTGTGGATCACAAGTGTACGCAGATTTCAACACGATCGAGCGGGAAGAGTTTACGTTCGAGGGTAGCTGCGAGTTTCGTGACAATGTTAAGGGCAATTTTGTCATCCGTAAAGGCTTTAGCGAACGGTTTAACAGTTCCTGCTTTGTGGATGAGGATGAAAGCCAGCTGCTTGACGCGGAGGACGGGCTGGAGGAATCGACCTGCAACGCTACAAATGTAAGTTTTTGTGCGGATTATCTGGAGACATCGAAGCTGTCCTCTACTAAGCGTATCCAAGCTTCTGTTGATAAGACCGAGCAGGTGAACTGTTCGGCCAGTGATACAGGTGTTTCTGGATCGTTGAGCCAGTCGGAAGATGATTTAAGTACGGGGTACTGTGACAACAGCACGCAGGTGGTTAAAGATTTTAAACATTCATTGCACGAAGTGAAAGGTTCGGAGCAAACAAGCGAATCTGATTCTGAAGGATCGGAAGATCATGATGAAGCTAAGGACGATCAGGTTATAGAAATCGATGATACAATCATTGAAATTGATTAATGCAGTACTGAGCACCGGTTAGTGGAAGAGTATTAATTTCTTTTTAATAAGAAAATGTGCCTTGTACTTGTTTCGTTGTTTTGTGCTAAATGTTGATATGTTTATTTAATTTGCAGGATTATGGTTATATGTTTTTACTATTTTAGTCAGGTTTTGTTTGTTATGTTAGGTTATGTTTGTTGTGTTAGGGTTTGTTTTGTATGCGTAATTCTGATTCGTGAAATTGTTTTGTGTAAATCAATTTGTGTTGAAATTATTCGTCCAACCATTCTAACGGTTTTTTTCTTTTTTCAGGACATTCAACCGATGGAGGACTGAACCGTTGTCGCAGCCAATAAATACGAACACTTTAACGCACGCAGCCTTATCGTCCGCCGCTGTCAAAACATGCAACAACAGCTAGCTGTCAATCGAGCCAAACAAAATAATCTTCGCAATTTGCTTTTTATCGAATCAGAATTACAAATAAAGAGAATACATTTAAAAAGCACAACTCACGATTTGTTATTTAGACTGTGAATTGAACCTCCAAAAATGGCTGCCAATCCACCGGAAGAAGGATTCGATCAAGCAGAGGTAGGTAGAGAACCATTCCCGTTTGAAATTCGCCTATATTCAGACCGACATATTTTGATTTCGCTCCTCCAACAGTTCGAAGATGACGAGCTTGGAGAGGTCCAGATCGAAACGTCGTCCGGTCGTAAACGACTGTTCAGCAAGGAGCTGCGTTGTATGATGTATGGCTTCGGGGATGACCAGAACCCCTACACGGAAAGCGTCGACCTGCTGGAAGACCTTGTGGTCGAGTTCATTACCGAGATGACACACCGAGCGATGGAAATCGGTCGTACTGGTCGTGTGCAGGTCGAAGATATTGTGTTTCTGGTGCGCAAGAACTCCCGAAAATATGCTCGCGTTAAGGATTTGTTGACGATGAACGAAGAGTTGAAGCGGGCACGTAAGGCGTTCGATGAAATTAAGTATGCCGGTGCGGAAGCAAAGCTTAAGTAAGTGTCACCGGGGAAGGGGATTTCCTTCCAAGGGTTAAAAGACTGTACTTTTCTTTCCTTTCCAAATTATTATAACTATAGGCAAAATAAATGGCAATGATCAGTTGTAATTAATACGCCTATCTGTGTGAACACGGGAATTTGTATTTCTTTAAGCTTAACCGTACATTATTATCGCAAATGCTTGTCCACTACTGTTCCATTTTATCAATACTTCCCTCAACCGAAACGACGCTTAATTTGAGCTGATAAACAACATGCCATGGTATACCCACTTTAGTCCGCCGCTTCGAGCTCCTCATTATCCGCGGGTCGTTCGTGAAGGTTGAATAGTTTCGCTACCTCATTTAGATCGTCGTACTCGGTGTGCTGGTCTAGGATTTTCCTGGCCGTTCCCATCCGATTAAACACATTCCATAGCACCAATCCAACCACCTTCTTATCGCGTAGATAGAATATAACTCCCTTGTCGAAACTATCTTCCGGCTCCTGTACTTTGCTTTGTTCTTTTACTGGCTCTCCTACACCGGATACGTTTTTCATGTCCACATTTACGTTGGCGTTTGCTGCCTGCAGCTTTTCCGAGTCATTGCTACCGACAGTAACTGCACTAGCTGCTCGGGACATTTCCTCTACCGTTCGTTTGGCAAACACGGCTACCGTTGGAAGCGAAGAATCGATTAGACCAATCGCTTCGTAGCTAATCCGTGGCCCAAGATCCGACCAGAACATACTCTGATGTGTGTAGGGTTTATCTGTGACATTTAGATGAGATTATATGGATTAGCATGGTATTTCATTTCCAAATAAGGGGAGGGGGCGCTACTCACTTAGACCAACCATATTCTCTCCCGCCAACCGTCCAGAAACGATTGCATGATCATGATGTTCAACTCTTCTTCGTCCGAACTTTGTATCATAGAAGCATGCTGCATCACCGGCCACAAAAACATTCGACCGTGCTCGTAACTCCGCATCCACCAAAAACCCTCCATTCTTGCCATCAACCTCCAGTCCGGACGTTTTTGCCAGATCCGTGTTCGGTTCGGAACCGACAGCAACTATTACCCGGTCCACTAGCAGCACACTATCGTCCATTAGCGTAAGCTTGAGTTTTGGGCCTTGCATTTCGACCGCTTTTACCTGTGTCTTTGGCCACACCTTTACACCCTCCTCGCGCAATCGTTCCGTCGTCCAGCTGCTAAGATATTCGGGCAGGACCTTTGCCATATTACCACCCTCGTGGAACAGCTGGAACACTTCCACCTTTTTCTTGCGCGTTTGTTCCGACTTTGATAGTGCACAGGCCAGTTCACTGCCCAGAAATCCACCCCCAATAATCGCTACCCTGCTGCCGTCCTCTAGCTGGGACGAGAGCTGCTCGAAATCGTAAACGCTCTTGAACAGGGTAACTCGTTCCCGGACAGCTCGTGGAGCCGATTCGAAGATGGGCAAATTTTTCGGCCGTGCTCCGGTCGCGATCAAACACTTATCGTACGATATTTTCGTTCCATCGGTAAGGATCGCTTTCCGGTTCACCACATCTAGTCGGTGCACTTCGTAACCGCGTGCAACCGCCACACCACCATTCGGTGCGTCGGTCAGTTTGCTCGGATCGATGTAGTAATCGTTCGGCTCGTAAAAAATACTTCGTTCGCTACCGTTCCATTGGCGGAATTTGAGTGGTTCCGCCTCAGTAGGGTTGAACCACAGTTCCTTCGAGAGTGGTGGACGCATGTATGGCATTTCGAGCTCGTTGGTGATCATCATCACTTTCGCTTTTGGATCGTGTACTCGAATCGAACGGAACGCTGCGATACTAGCCGTACCGCCACCGACTAGCAGATAGGGGACGTGCTTGGGGAGATCCTTGGAGGAAGCCGGGTAAGTTTGCTTCTTTCGCTTCGGATCTTCTTTTGTGTCATCTAGTGGTGTTGGTGGAGGTGGTCTATCGAAAAGACCGTTGTAATACGCTAGTCCAAGGCCACCGGCCGTGAGTGCAATCGCACCGAGTATGTAACCCGTATAGGATGGTTTCGGAGGTGGTGGTGGTGGCGGTGGACATGTTGGTCCACCTGAAGTTGCGATGGATTTGTGCTCCGTTTCCTATGAAACAAAAACATATAGGACGTTTAGAATAAATGCATCGAGAAAGTGCACACATAAATAACAGATTAAAAAATGAATGAAAACCTGTGGCACAACGTTATCTTCATCCCTTTCGCACTTTTCACAAGAAATTAAAACAGGATCCGGGACTGTTTCAATCGTTTTCGGCTGAAGAAATAGTAATTGTTTGGTTCATAAAAAAGGGTTATTTACACACCCCCGTCTCATCTCATCTCTTTCCATTTGGGTAAAAATAATTCATAATGTTAAACCTGGAAAAATCTGTTAATAGGCACATGCCGTCTGGGTGGCGCCGGATAAGGACTGGGATCGTTTGGAAATTGTATCAATTCACCCATCATCGGAATCCTCCGACTTTCGTCACATGCCGTAACGATGGTACTAGAATTTAGACCTTCCTCCTCAACACAACTGCACGGTTCGTTCGATTCTACATCGAGCTCTTTCGACATTTGCCTTCTCCGCCTGTTCGTTCCACTTTCTTTAGCAAATAGGCCCTGATTTACCTTGATGGATATCCATCGCCGGCTACCAAACGATTGCGTGAATCCTGCAGGACGAAAAAAATCGATAAATCAATACGACACACAGTTACATCAGCTTTTGCGAAGGGAGATGTTCACCTACCTCCAGCGAGAACGTGCTTTCGTATGCGTACAAAGCCCGGCTGTACGCAGCGCACGTTCCCGACCGCAACGCGGGAAACCGAAAGCATCGCGGAGAAAGGTTTGGCAGTAAGAAATTTTGTATTTTGTACACCACTTATGTACACGGTACTAGATTTCTCTGGTTACTTTGATTCGCACATTTATTTGTTTTGTTCATGCGCTTGACATGAACGGTGATGCGGTATCTGCGCCGGTCTTTTTGTGACAGTTGTCAAATGGCTGCGTTCGTAAATCACTCGGTTGGAAAGGAGATCTTTTCAACTTTTTCAACATTGTCGATGGTTAATACTCTTAAAAAAGTATTATATTGATCTAGAAAAATATATACAACACATAGATAATTTCATGACATATGCCTACTTACAACCTAAATGTTAGTTTTAAAAAACAAACCATACTGTCCTAATGAATCCAACAACCTGGAGCACAACGTGCATGCCAAATCGAATGACAGCAACGTTGTTTTATTTTTTACCGATCAAACGCGCTCCCGAAGACCCAGGTACCCGGTACAATTATATTCCATTAAAATGATAGCTTCTCTGAACTAGTTAAGCTCGCCAAAACCTGTCGAGGTGTTATAAACATCTAATCATTGCTTGCGGTGAAATATTTTTCTCGTTGTAGGATAGTTTCAATCTGCGGATAGAAAACATTTTAAACGACCTGTATTACGTCACATCCAGCCGTCACATCTACCACAATGTCAGTGTTGCGCCTAATCGGAGGTGAAATTATTTCTATTTATCGTCAAAGTTTGCTAACAATTGGTACCAGCCAAGCCAGGGGTTTTTCAGCAACCGGTCTTCTTAGACACGCCGCAAAGCCCGAAAACGAAGCGGCTGAAGAAGCGGCCGCAGGCGAAGACTCGGAACAAGCGGAGACAGAAACAAACGCCGCACCCAAACCATCAGTCGATGATCCAAAGGACCGCACGAGGGTAATACCGGTAGAGACGAGTATTCGATATTTGGCCAGCGAAGCATACCGACAGACGTACCAGGAAGATCCCGTGTGGAAACAGTATAGGCGCAATCACAAAGGACCGTATCCGCCGAAACTGACGCGTAAAACGTGCATACGCAAGGGACGCATTTCGACCGGAAATCCTTGCCCTATTTGCCGGGACGAGTATTTGGTGCTGGATCACAACAATATTGATTTGCTGAAGCAGTTCATCTCACCGCAAACGGGGGAAGTGCTAAGCTATCGGGTCACGGGTCTTTGCCAGAAGAAACACACCCAGCTGTTGGTAGCGGTTGAACGGGCTATGGACCGAGGAATGCTTACATTCGACGTACCTTTCCGAGAGTACGATTATAGTGAATACTATCCGGCAAAGGAAGACAAGTCCTCCTCAAAGTAGGAAGAACCGTGGCAGTGTGCTATTAGTTTGTTAAGTGAAGCATTTTGTTACGAACAACGCTCTAGAACGATCGTACAGGATTGTGTAGTGTGAATATTATATGACCAGTGGTGCTGAAAAGAAAACAAATTTAAATCGAAAACTCTGACCAGACTATTTAACTTGAGCTTTTGTGTGTATTGTAGTATGGCGGAAAATCTGTCGTACACGTACGTGATTGTGGGAGGTGGAATTGCTGGTGTAACTTGTGCTGAAACGTTGACCCTTCTTCGCCCAATCGACTCGACCGACCGAATTCTACTACTTACAGAATCTACACTTGTGAAAGCCGTCACTAATGTGGTTCCACTTGGGAAAATCCTAAACCGATTTGATGTGGAGGAGAAAAGCACCGGTGAACTTGCTGCGGCGAATAATATCGATGTGTTGCTCGATCAACTCGATACGATCGTGAGCGAGGATCATTTAGTACGAACGACTGCTGGAAAATGCATCAGCTATCGTTACCTCTGTCTTTGTACGGGTGCCAGACCAAACATTATCGATAAGGCAAAGGGAAATGCGAACGTGATCGGTATTCGGGACACGGAATCGGTGGAAGAATTTCGGAAGCGTATCCACACGGCAACTCGGCTTGTTGTGGTTGGCAATGGAGGCATTGCATCGGAGCTCGTGTACGAGATGGACGGAATGGAGGAAGTTCACTGGGTTATTAAGGATCCATATATAAGCTCCACTTTTGTCGACTCCGGTGCAGCCAACTTTTTTAGGGAACGACTCAACAATAAAGGTTCGGCGGATAAGAAAAAGACGATCTACAAACGGATGCGCTATACAGAACAGAAGGATGGTGAGGAAACCACTCCAACCGGAGTGACAAAAAGAGGAGCTGCACTGGGACCAGATTGGCATCGTGCCTTTGACATCCAGAAACACGGAGTAGTAGGGGCACCGAACGCCAACAAGGTAACCGTTCATCATTCGGTGGAAGTTGAGAACATAAAGGAAGCACCCTCTGGACTACAAGTGCTGCTTACCGATGGCTCCACGGTCGATTGTGATTTTGTAGTGTCCGCTACTGGTGTCGTCCCTGCCATCAGCTGGAATGGGGGTTGTGACCGTTCGTTTAAGCTCGGGCCAGATGGCGGTCTTTGCGTTAACTGGTTGATGGAAACTTCGGTAGACGGTATCTATGCAGCTGGAGATGTGTGCTATGCAGCATGGGAACTTGCACCACACTGGTTTCAGATGCGCCTGTGGACACAGGCACGCCAAATGGGAGCGATGGCTGCAAGGAGTATGGCTGCCAAGCGGGCCGGGGAAGAAATTTATCAGGATTTCTGTTTCGAAATGTTCAACCACGTGACGACCCTGTTCGGTTATCAGGTGGTTCTTTTAGGGCGCTACAATGGACAAGGGCTGAACGACAAGTACGAGGTACTTCTTCGCATGACGCCTGGGCTGGAATACATCAAGTTTGTCCTGGTAGATGGCCGACTGCAGGGGGCACTGCTGGTAGGCGAAACGGGGCTAGAGGAAACATGCGAGAATTTAATTTTGAATCAGCTGGATTTATCACCTTACGGGGAAGACCTGCTAAATCCTGATATTGATATAGAAGATTATTTCGATTGAAACACGGTGTTGTTGTCGAAGAGGAAACAGTGTGTACGATAACGCTAATCGTTTTGCAGCACAAGAGGGCAATAGTGTTGGTAGGGAAGGATGGTGGAAATAAATAGAATGGAAAGCAAACTCGAAAATGTTTCGTTCGTTTATAAGGATGTTATTTCACGAAGTTTCTTACAGATAGATATTACAAAACGATGAAGGAAATCAATTCAAAACTGGTTCATCTTGAACAAAAGTTACCACACATGGGACATATTTAATACATCAAAACTAATAAAATTAGCTTTCCTTGTCGGTGTGGTTTGTGTGCTCTTCTACCCCCATCTTAAAAAAATCTCTTTTAACTTAAACATAACAAATTGATTGAATGCAATGCCTATTTCATTGTGTGCCAGCTACTTCTTGGTCAACTACTTTCTGTGGTTTGTGTGAATAGGAAATGCATAGGTTTACAACCATGAGCGACGAAAAGGGCAAGTGTAGAGCACCGATCCACTTCTTTCCTCCATGCGTTAGTATGTTTTTCTTTTGGTTTCGAAGGAAAGTAACAATTCAATTAAATACATGCAGAGAAACTAAAGTCATCTGCGAACGCGACTAGTGGAATCGATGGAGAGGAGATGGAATAAACCCCAGAACGCCCCGTTCTTTGTTGCTTTACTCCAGCCCGAGCATCCAATTGATACCTTGCACAATGAACAGTATTAATGGTTGCCATGCAACGAGCCACCGGATCCAGTCCAGCAGCTGTCCGTACAGTACGTGTGGGCGTTCCCATCTAAAAAAAGGAAATGTACATTATACATATATTTCACAACTAACATCACCCGCTCTCTCTCTCTCTTCCTACAAGACTTACGGATTACAGAACATTTTCTTCAGGTCCACCTTTTCCTTGCAGTATGGACAGGTTTGCTTTTTCCCCACGATACACCAGCCCCGGATGCAAAACTCGTGAAACACATGATCACAGGTTAGCTTGTACGTATTCTCGATCACACCGGACTCGTTTACGTCCGTCAGCAGCTGGTTGCCACACACGGCACACACGTTTCGCTCGAGATGCCGCGTCGGAATACCCTTGGGAGTGTAGTACCCAATGTGACAAGCCATCTTGTCGGCACATATTTCCGAAATATCCCTACCAAGTACACCGTAGTACAACCCGTAAAACACCAACAGCAGACCCACATCCATCCACGTGTGGGGTGGTTGGTTGAAGATGAAATTTACACCGAAAAACGTAAACATCATCACGATGTACCCGATGATACCGAGCAGGTAGCTTAGCTTGTAGATAAAGTAAAACCATTTGTACACTAGACGCGGTGTGGTTCCGGAGATGGGCTTGCGTATCGCTTTGCGCATCACCAGCCCGGTTATGCAGCTGAATATTAGCCAGAAGAAGATAAACCGCCAGTACTGGCTGCGCAAGCTGAGCACGAACGGAATTATCCACAGAGCTAGCAGTGTCATTAGCTGGAAAGGAATGCAAAGCAGATAAATAAGCAGAGTAAGGAGCAAGCATGTCCCGCAACCATGTACGCAAAAAATCTTAACGGATACATTCTAATTGGATTATATTTTTTGGTTGCACACTTATTGGTCTAACATACCGAATAGGATCTGTAGTGGCGTTTCTTCCATTCTACCAGCACTACCTGTGCGATTATAAGCGTAACCAGTAGTATCACAACCATTTCCATGTGCATCGATTCATGACCCTTGTGTTTTTCGTACATTTTAATATGCTCCAGCCTGGGGTGCGTCAAAGCGAAAAAAAAAAAAAAATATATATATATATATATATATATATATATGTATTAAAAATACTCTGAAAGCGTGGCAAAATCTTGCTTCATTCGAACAGATAAATTATTAGTTGAGTCATTTGACACTCTGGGGTTCGGGCAACGGTCTGAGCACCGATGATAATAAACGATCGATAAACGGTACCTCACACCACAAATTCCTCACGCACGTTCGTTCTATACTGTACACATTGCACATTTACCTCATTTTTTCCTCCGGTGTTAACTCATCGAAGGGCTGTAATGATAACCAATGAAAGGATAACAACAATTACTATCTGTTAACAATCATTAATGGATTAAATTTAGCATCTGTTCTTTGATACCTTGTTGGGATCAACCGGCTCGTGTAGATTCATGTTGGCGGCCTTCTTCTTTGGTCACGTTATCGCGATTTCACGCTGGCCACACTAAATTACGCTACCAGCGGTAACAATTTATCAATTTTCACCACTACTGTCTTTTGGTATTGAATTGGCAGTACACAATTTGATTTACGTTATTTCATTTGCGGTTCCTTCGTCATCAACTTTTTTGCTTCTAATCTCGAGAGGTAGAACAAAATTATTATTGTTTTCAATTTTGCACAATGACATTTCGTTGACATAATGCGTCAGCTTACACAGGGTTGGATCATTTGCGATTTTCGGCTGATGGCAGGAAAAGAATACACTAGCTAAAGCCCTGGCCAAATGAACTGTGCATTCCGTTGAAGTTTAAGGCGGCTCTTGGAATAGTTCTTGGAATCTTTCAATCCATCAAATAATTCTCGTTTCGTAATAAGTTATGATTTAGATCTTTGTCACATTATCGCTGGTTCAGAAGCCATTTTAAACATTTCCAATGCTTTCATTAGCTTCAAATCCTTTGCTATTCTTGGAAATTTCCGTCAACAAACCTTCGTCGTTTTATTTACTTCTTCTGTCTCAAGGCCAATCGTATGTGCTATTGTCTCGCTTTTGTAAACAAGCATTGCAAAGCATTGGCCAAATTCACGCACACTAATGCAGTGGTACCAATGGCCGTCCATTGTATCCATCATAGTAGGCGCCAAAATAGCCTGTACGCTACACACATTTTTACAAACAAGCAAAGTACATGTACTACCGGCGTCGGTGCTGTATTTAAGTTATTTTCAGCAGTGTTTCACCTGAAATTGGCGTTTAAAGTCGGTGCAATTGATCCGTTTTAAGCGAAGGAGGTGTTATTGCAATTTTCAACGAAATTATTTTGCGTAATAAATAGGCAAAACTAGCATTTCAATGTCGACTGAAGCGCTGGGCGACACAGAAAACGCATCCTCCGAGACCGTGCATGATAGGGGTGCCATTTGCAAAGATGTTAACGAAAACATCAGACACTGCTTTGCGGAAGATGTATCACTTGCGGACAATGTTCCACCGGTTCGTAAACAATTTCAACTTGCTTTCCCTTTCCTAGCTAGTGATAAAGTTTGATTTTTACCACTTTTTTAGAGTTACATGCAAGCCATTACCTCACTCACGCTTAACAGTACAATTCGTGGGCCCAAGTTTTACTGCTTCGATTGTGATTATTATCTGCATACGCGACTGAGCATGAACACGCACATGAAAATGCACCGGAAACCATTCTGCCCCATATGCTTCAGGACGTTTGTCGAAGATCATGAAGCGGTAGGACGACATCACATTCGCTTCCTAGCAATATCAGGTTAAATTAAGAATCGTTTTTCTTTCCTTTCTTTCAGTCCGCCCATACGGCAGAATTTCACCCAGTATTTTTCCCTGCCGCTACTACCACACTAATTGCTCTTGACGAGCCAATAGTGGTAAAGGAGGAGCACCCCTTGTTCCAAACGGAAGCACCACCAAATTCTCCGACGCACGAGTACAAAGGCCTGTCGGAGCTAGATTATGGATTTGTAAACAATAACAACAACTCAATTCCTTTTTTACTTGCCGAGAAGCTGCGAGATCATCAAGCGATGATGAATCTCGGTGTACGATCGAGGAAACAATTGGACACAACTCTCCTGCAATGCAATTCGCTGGATGAAACGGAAACTCGCGGAGTCATCAAGTCTCGTGGTAACTGTCGTAGCGGAATGCGCAACAGACGGTTGTCGATTGCTGGAGTGACCGGAAAGGTGCACAAACCAGGCAACAAACCAAAATCTACACCGTCCACACCGAAATCTGGCAATAGTCTCCGCGGCGAGAGTGTAGATTCGGCGGATAACGCAATGAAACGAATCACATCCCGCTTTGGACGTTCCATTAGCCTTAAGGTTCCTCAGTTCTAGGGCCGTCCCTAGCTGCCGGCAGCACGGTGGTAGCAGGACCATGATCTGTAAATGATTATAATTTATCCTTTTCTGTAGCAAGACTTATTAGCCTGCCATCAGATTTTCTTTACAATTTTCCTTCTCAAGCATTACACTGTAAAAATGCACTAATGAAATTCAAGCATTGTACACGCCGATGCGTTTAAAATAAAAGCTAAAAATCGGCAAACTCTTTCGCATACAGACACTTGGAGGCGATCTTGAGATTTTGCTCATCGTACACATCGAACAGTGAGGCATCGCCTGGACCTTGGAGCTTAGGAAGGTACGGTGCAGAAAGTTCTCGATTCAGCAACTCGTACCAGTTGGTCGACTTGAACCATGCGTGCTGCTTAATGTCATCGCTCCCATTTCGCAGATTACCGTAGCGCCGGGAGAGATCCGTTTGTAGCAGATGGTGCACCAGATTGCACAGATCGGTGGAAAAGTTCTTCGGAAGCTTAAACTTGCCTTTACAGATCCTTTCGAACAGTACCATCTGATCAGAACTGTTGACGTAGAAGGGAGAGTATCCAGCGGCCATTTCGTACAGTAGCACTCCGTAAGACCACCAGTCGACACTTTTCCCGTAGCCCTTCGCTTGAATGATTTCAGGTGCAAGGTATTCCGGTGTTCCACACAGCGTCCAGGTCCGGTCTTTGATCAACTTAATTGCGATAAGTGAATTGGATAAAGCGATGCACATAAAAACTAGGGGAGTTTCAGAGATAGTAAACTTACCTTACAAAAACCGAAGTCGGTCATTTTTACATATCCGCGGTAGTCGATGAGTAGATTTTCCGGTTTCAAATCCCGATAAATGAGATTGCAAGCATGTAGATACTCCAAGGCCAGTGCCACCTGTGCACCGTAAAAAGCGGCCTGTGCTTCGGTAAATCGTCGAGAACGGCGAAGCAGAGTAAACATTTCGCCTCCATTTACAAACGGCATCACGAGATATAGGTAAGAATTGTCTTTGTAACACGTTTCCAGATTAACGACGAATGGAAAACGGATGCTTTGCAAAATCCGTTTCTCATTGGACGTGTGCTGTAGCTGCTTCTGGTAGATGATTCGTTCCTTCGAAAGTATCTTCATGGCAAAGAATTCTCCGCTCGCTTTTCGTTTTATCAGTTTCTTAGGGAAATCAAATAATAGATTAAGACCTTTTCCAACAAAAGCTGAGCGCAATTACGTACCACAGTGCCAAACGCACCGGACCCAAGAGTACGTAGTAAATCATATTCCGTGAGTGAGGCAATGGAGGCCTGTTTCTGGTCATTGTACCGTTTTTCAAATTCTGTTTTCAAGCGGCTTAAAGTTTGGCGATAGTCGCTGCTGGCAGAGAACTTTTGTGAACTTTCTTGCTTCATTGCGACTTTCAACGTTTTGCTTGTACTTGCGGAAGGTACTATTCGGGCTACTATGACGCTTTGAAGGAAAAGGGTAAGGGATAATCGAAATTGTACAGGGAGAATACCTCACATTGAAAAGCTTTTTCTTTTAAAAGGTTATGTTAAAATAACCATTTTTTGCACTATTTGCACTAAAAATAACTATCTTTGTAGTATTGTACTCCTAGTTTGGTACGAAATTTAAAATTACTTCTCATGAGATTATCGAATCCTCTCACTGCTCATCTCATTCTGCTCACTGTTCACCCGCAGTCTGTCATTGCCGTGGTGGTTTGTTTACAAACAAAACGATTTCCTTCCGACCAGGCGACTCGGTGTGTGTAATTTCGTGTGCGTGTCACGCTCGGATAAGTTTTTCAACGATTACCGCGTCCCTCTTTCCCTTGATTCGTTGTGGCGTGCAATGGAGGATCGTCTCAGGCTGCGAAAGAACGTGCTGTTTTGGCTGCTGGTAGTGCTACACTCCTGTTACTTTGCCTCCTGCGCCAATGCTGCGGATCGAGCGGTGGATCCGAAGAATAGCCGTGTCTGGGGACCGGGTGTAGAGATTCCAGATCGGGCCACATTGCCGGCGCGGTACTTCTTCATCGAACCAAGAGACGTGGACAATCAAAAGTTAGTAGACAATTGAGTCTGCGTGGATTTTTCACGTGGATCATGCTGTTTGGTTTTCTTCTCTTTATAGAATCAATGAATCTCAAAAGTATGACGTACACATCATTGGACAATCGCGGTTCGGGACTTGCCGGTACCGGTTGAATCAGATAGACCGTCACGATGGGTCGAGCATTGTTCGGTACCGATTGGCCGAATCGTGCAGTGACGTTACGATACACGTCCGACACAATGATGCCCATCTGAGCGGGTCGCCGTTCTCCATTACCGGCACACTTTACTCCGAGCAGTGCTATTGCCCCCAGGGTTCGGTCGAAGAGTGGCTGGAAACGGTCGGCTGCCCCGCTGGTGATCCACAGATCGATATGGACCTTATCCCTTTTCGGGCAATCAATTTTTCCAGCCTGCGCACACGGATGATCCAGCAGTACGACAAACCGGGCAGCATTTCGCACTGCAACTACGTAATTTTACGGAACCAAGTGCACCGGCGTTGCTACGGGCAACACACCGGCTTCAGTAAGTTCATGGACACGATCTTGCTCTCGTTGGCACGCAAATTCACCATGCCTGATATGGAAATGTTTGTGAATCTCGGCGATTGGCCGCTGGTGAAGAAGGGCGGTCCAAGCCGAACCACCGGTCCATATCCAATGTTTTCATGGTGCGGAAGTGACGATACGTTCGATATCGTTATGCCGACGTATGACATTACTGAATCGACGCTCGAGAATATGGGGCGCGTAATGCTCGATATTCTCTCCGTCCAGCGGCGAGGACTGCCGTGGGTAGATAAACACCCAAAGGCATTTTGGCGCGGTCGGGATGCGCGACGAGAGCGGTTGGAGCTGGTAGCGCTTTCCCGCCGTCATCCAGAGCTGCTGAATGCTTCGCTTACAAACTTTTTCTTCTTTCGGGACGAGGAGAATGAGTTTGGCCCGCGCGTTGCCCACATTTCGATGCACGATTTCTTCGACTACCGCTATCAGGTGAACGTGGATGGTACGGTAGCGGCGTACCGTTTACCGTACCTACTGGGTGGCACCTCGGTTGTGCTGAAGCAGGACTCGTTCTACTATGAACATTTTTACCGCAAGCTCGTACCGATGCGTCATTATATTCCCTTCGAGGCGGACCTTTCTAATCTGGTGCAGCAGATCGAATGGGCACGGGACCACGACGAAAATGCGCGAGAAATCCGTGACAATGCAAATGCGTTCATAAACGCCAATTTGTTACCATTGGATATATACTGCTATCATGCGTTGCTTTTTAAGGTAAGAATGTGGGAAGAACTTCTTTTATAAATAGCTTATAACAATTATGTGAATTATACTTTTCTTTCAGGAATATGCCAAATATATTGTCAGTCCGATACAGGTACAACCGGGCATGGAAAAGATTGAACAGCCCGAAGAAGCTTACCACTGTCCTTGCGAGAGGACGACACTTCCGAGGGACGAGCTGTAAAGCGACTAACAACCACAGTTACCACAAGTGATGCATGCAAGATGGATTAGTTACTGTCCGTAAAGGACAAACATACCAAGCAAACAGCAAACGTGTTACAAATCGAAACCATTCTATGACGCAACCAGCGAGCTGTGATCGTTACGTTATCATTTCCTGTAGGGCATTTTTGTTTTCTCTCTCTCTCTTGCTATTTTGGTTAATGGGTGAAGAAAAGTAGTTTAGTTTAGAGGCATAATCCTTATGCAAGTATCTATCGACTCTCTCCATTGTCTCCTGGGCTGGTCTCAATAGTTATAGTTGAAAGGGGGTTCAAATTGCAATGTGACTGGATGGGACAAAAAAGGAAAGTTCCAAAAGAAGAAGCTGCCAGAAGTAGATGATCTGCTATCTATGGAGGAGTCCCTTGTGTGGTAAAGTATTAGAAGTGTGTAGCTGTGTCGAGGTGAGATAAGTTTCACACTGAATCGATGATACAGTATTGCTAGGCTGGATGAAAAAGGATTTTTAGAATCATACAGGTGGGAAATTCTAATGTAAACCGCCTTTCGCGTGCATGCTAATCAACAGTATCCTGTTCTTCAATAAACTTCAAACTTTCCAAAGTAAACTATGAAAGAGATTAACATTATAAATTCGGATGTAATACCTAAATCCCTGATCAGGAGAAAATATTGTGTCATATAATGCTGTTTATTGCAAATACGTCAAAAGGTAAGCGTACTAAACATATCAAAAGATATTGATATTCACCTATTCACTAACAATTTAAAGAACTTTGGAAGTTTGGTAGAAAAACAAAATGGTGTAAAAATAATCCACTATTAGCAATTTTTAGCTTCCCTTTCACGCACCACAAGATACACCGCATAGTTCCTCCAGTTCGTTGGCAATGGTTAGGGCAAATATAAGAAAAATATCCACATAGCTCATACTAATCTCTGTCCACGGTTAATCGCTAATCGAGCAGGAACCGTACCGATTTGGGTGTACGTCCAAATTCTCCCTCCATAGCACTAAGTGTTGCTTCCTTAATGTTGTGATCAGCCAGTACCGATCGAATGGATTGCAGCGAACGTTCAATATCGGCTACCGACTCTAGGCACCTTGATGCCAAACAATCCTCCGTCACATTCCTTCCTTCCTTACCTTTCAGCATTTCTCCATCGGTGGCGGTTATGGCAGAGGCAGATGCATCAGAATCCTGATACTTTTCGCACAACTTCCTCAGCCTCAGCGTTGCTACGTAAATATCCTTCATATAGTTGGCCGCCTTCTGATCGAATCGATGCAGAACGGAAGCTTTTGATTGACCCACGGACGACGACAGCTGTTGCTGATTGCTGGGGACATTTTCATTGTTCGCTTCCGTGTCAGTAAATAAGGCCTTTCGTGCACTTTCTGGCCACCCAACTCTTTCACTTTTTTCATCGGCCGGCATCAGTGTTGTTTTGGAGAAGATAGATTTAAATAGGCCTTGCGATTTGCGTGTGCTTCCACTGTTTGCACTACTTGGGCTGCAAGAATTAGGTATGATGCTATGCCGGCCACGGATGGCCTCTTTCACTGAGCTAAGGTTCAACGAAATGCGGCTAGAATTGTGTGTATCCTGCAGCAGCGAATCATTGGCAGATTGATCCGCCGCATCGTTCCACTCTAGATCGAAATGTTCGAACATGTTGTCTGCCGTGAGATCGTCCCGTTCACGCACTATTCCCAGCCAGTATTCCAAACGAGCCGGGAACCACTCCGCTATTCGACCGTTCGCACGATCGACGATGTTAACCATCGCACGGAAGATACCCTCATCCTGCCACACTTGTGTCTGCTTAAACTCATAGTCCAAACCCACAGTTCGACATCGTTGGCTAGCTTCCTTTACCATCATCTGTATCTGGGCAAGACTTTCCTCACTCGTGTGCTCCATTATTCTGCGTATCTCTTCCGCTAAATTCGATTCCGCGGTTGTTGGGGTAGATTCTAATGAGTCACGAACCTCGGATGGGCGGCGTCCTTTGGTACCATCCGATTTGTCCCGTTTGCCTGCTGATTGTAGCAATGCTTCTTTCTCCGTTTCGAGCAGTTCCTTGTGACATTTGTACTTGAATTTTTCCAGCTCAAGCGATGCCAGACGCTCCTCGTATTCCTGTTCGTGTGCCATCCGTTCGGCCTCGATACGAGCAATGGCTGCCTTTTTCTCGATGGCCAGCTCACGTCGCAGACGATTTTCCTGCTCTTGCAGGATCTCCTGATGAGCCAGCTGGAAGTCAACCATCTAGAAGTGTGGATATAAAATTAGTATTTTGAAACAACGTATTACACTGTGGCGTGTCTTAAGTCTTACAATCTGTGTAGATTTGTTGGGACAGAGTGGATTTGAGATGCGGAAATAGTGTGAGCCACCAATCACCAATCGGTCGCCGTGAAACAGTTGACGACGTTCCAGGATTATTTCACCATTCACGAACGTCTCGTACTCGGTATTGGTTTCCGGTAGCAAAAGCAGTTTTCCATTTTTGTTTTCAATGCAGCTGGAAGCATTCAAAGAGCGGAAAGGGTTGTTAGTTTTATGCTGTGCGTTTTGTTTTCTCCAAAATGCTTACCAATGATTGGGCGATACAAGTGGCCCTTCAAGTACAATGTCCGGGGAGGAGAGGGATGATGGTCGCCCGATTTTTACAGTTCCGGGTGGAATGATGTACAGCAACGTCCCGGAAAGCATTGGATCGGCAGCCAAGTTCACCAGGCACGGTTCCTTCTGCTCGGCGGACAATTCCAACGCCAACCCTTTGCGCTTTAGCAAATTCATTTCCGTCCGACGAACGTCTTCCGCCTCCTGCAACCGTTCGCGCCAGGAACGCTGAGCCTTCGCCAGCTCCTGCTCCGTTTCGGTCAACTGCAGACGAAGTGCCTCGACCTCACTGTCATCTACCGACGTTTCGATGATTATTTTACGCGGCGGATGATGCTGTTGGTTCGCTTCAGACAAGCGCTTTTGACGCTCGTATTCTTGCTGCAGGACCTGCAAACGTTCGACCTTGGCCAGCAGCTCGCGGATGATACGATCGTGCGGATCTTCGTTTACCTTCACGCGATTGACGATGCTGCGTGCCTGGCAGGCGTACCGAAGCGTGGCAAGCGTTTCGTCCAGGTGAATGCTGGCAGGCGAGATGGTGGCCAACATAACCGTGCGCGAGTTGCCACCAAGGTTTTCCTGCAGAAAAGTAAAAAAAAAGGAACATATGAACAATAATCGAATGCTTCACTCAACAAAGAGTTTACATTATGCAATATTTAGTACTAAAATGCAATTGTTTCGTCCAAAGTTCATTGTAAAACAGTAAGGAAATTGTAAAACCAGCCAATCGTGTCGAAATGTCAGTATTCATTACGTCGTTTCGTGGAGGAGTATTCCGAAATTGCGAAAAATAAACCAACCGCAACGGCGTGTTCCTTTCGCTTTTGGCGCGTGCCTGAGTGGAACTAGAAAAGCAAAATTTAAAATTCTTTACGGTGTAGTAAAAATCTAAACAAAGCAAGTGAAACGGGGGTCTTTCTGGAGCTCAACAATCCTAGCAACAATCAACCTTTTGGAACTCGAAACAGAGAAATTTACAGTGGAGATAAGAAAGCTTGAACAAGGTTGTACCTTGTCAGTAACACGATAGCCATGGTCATGGCCGGAGCAGCGTGTTATCTGATCATTAACCGCAAATAGCGTCAGCATCCAATACTGATACTATAACAGAGACTAGCTTCATCCATGTTTACGGCAACGACAGGAAGAACCCGGCACAGCGGGTGATTAGTTTATTTATTCCGGTTTTAAATGCATTTCTAAGAAAACGTCTCGGGGATCCCCTTAACTAAAATATCAGTGCAACAGCTATGCAACGTTTCATGCACCTCACGTGCGCAACGAAATTTTTGAATTCAAATAAAACTTACATCACCAGAAGTACTACAAAAACTATGCAAACAATTTCTATTGGACAAACTGTTTGCACTGTTAGTTTTATCATTCATGTATGTTTTATCACAAGACCAGGATGGTGGTGGTTTCCAGGTATTTCGAACGCGATGAGTTATTAGCAAACTTCCTAAGCTGCATTCGTACATTGAAGTGTTTAATCATGATAAGAAACGCAGAGGTGCAAAGTGTATTTAGAATGAAATATTCAATCTATACCCCGTCAGATAGCAACGAGAAACTTTATGTGCAAGTGTTCAAAAGGTAAATAAGATATGCTTGAATTTTGCAATTTAAGTTGTTGAGTTGATGAGACGCCAGAACCAAGGAGTATATCGAACAAAATGTAGGTTAGTAATATTTGCACCCCGTCTGTTCAATCTGACAAAAGCGAAGAACTTCGCATTCACTTCAAGACGATGTTCCTGGTGAAGTGAATGGAATACAAGGTTTAAAATAGTTCCAATGTACCGAAAACATGCAACACATACTAGAAGTTCAAAAAACTTTTTGAAAACAGAGAACAATAATGATCGATCAGTTCTCAAGGAAGAAATACAAGTTCTGACAGCTATAACAAAGTAATTTCGTATGTTCCTTGGTTTGTAGATAAAACTTTACAGGGTTATTGCGTCGTTCTGCTGTATGGTGCCGCAAGGTACACAACCCGGCGACTTAGTCACCTGTCCATGTTAGATAAGCAAGTCAACATCCCCAGCAAAGGTATAGGAATCCTTGGAGGCATGCAATCACCTTTAGGGATTATTATTTCTTACCCGTTTTTTACGTCTTTTCTCGCTTACCCTTGATATATCCCGCATTATCGCTACCAGGAAGGAAACTATTTTGGGTGTCTAGTTGACGTCTTGTCCCCGAAATTGAAGCCCAACCAGGCGTGACATGAGAAGAAGACCCAGGAACAGGAATAGGCTTGTTGGTTTATCAGACATTCGTCGAAGGACACCTTTATTGTTTCCTAAATTTCTGGTCACTTGAAACGATCGCTATACACATACACACTCTGTGTGATTAAGCAACCTGCTGCTAGTTCTATCACATTTCTTATGCACCCACTTTTATTGGGGTAATTAAAAGCGATTATGGCACTTCGTGTCCGGTAGAGTTAGCAGGCACGATGGGACAAACAATAGCCTGATGACCTAACCTGGATCTTATGTATCGAATGCACTCGAACCACATCGGGCCCATCCAGGGGTGTATGTGATAATGGGTAATCGAGTGTGGCGTGGCCTTCCTTCACAATGCCAATAAATAAATACACACACACACACGATGCGGAACGAAATGCTGATCAATTTTCCTAATCAATAATTGATGGATCCGATGGCGAGCACTGCTCCCTCGATGCGATTATGGCGACAAGATGACCCCTTGAGAAGCTGTCACCGAGGACTAAGAGTTTGGTGCGGTGAGTGATGGTGTTGTTATGTAGCACGAAATGCTTAACTAGCTGAGAAATCGGTGTAAAGTACGCTTAATACTATGTGCTTTAGTTGAGTGCCCTATCATACCCACTCGACGGAAAAAGGGTGGTCTGGTTCCACAGCGAAAGGAAGGATGTTTAAGCTACCCCTATCAGACTATTTACAGAAAACTAGTGGAGGTGTGGCTTTTGTTATTTGAACATTCATTACCTTTTGTAACATGTATTGTTTTGTTAATGTTCAGTTCTGCCAATTTCAATGAACTCTAATAAAACCAAATTATCAGAGAGCTTCTTTGTCCTGTTTTTCGCTTCTCTTTTAAAACAGAAGCTTTTGTTCACCTTTCACCAGTAGTTAATCGATTAAATAACATCAAAACACCATAAGTTTACAGAAGCTTCGCTATCGACGAACCCGCACGGGTTTTTTCTTTCAATGCACTTCACCGAAGGTCGTATTTAACGACAACAAACGCGCCGTTTGCGCATCGCAATCAAAGGTGTCGGAATCGAAGAAGCGAAGGCGCAAAACCAGGGTACATAGTAGTAGATCAGTAAACATAGTACAGAAACATCCTGTATTAAAACAGGCGCAGACGGCGTATATTAGCAACAGGAACAACAGTAAACAATTGGAGATAAATGTAATCGCAATTGCCCGGGCGGACGAGATTAGAAATAAATCAAATATACCAACCCCATCATCAGCTCTCGCCATTCGCGGTACTCGCATCGTCAACAAAGATAACAAATGCGTAACCCGTTTTTATACTGTGGGGGGAGGAGGGAAACATTATCATAAAGAGTTTACCAGGGACTGTAAAAGAATGCGAGATTCAAGAGACAGGGGTCGACTGTAAGCGAGATGTCTTTAGTTTGCTTTGATGGTCACTTTTATTAGCAAAACGTCTTATCAAATTAACGTTTTAAAAGTCGTTCCGGACGAGTTCTGAAAGCAAAACATTGACTCATAGCACCACCTGCATCATTCTCGCATCATTCGGTGTAAGAAATGCCGGCAAAGAATATAGCCCAAAAGCATACTTCGCAATGGTTGTTTCAGCTAGCAGCACCAACAACATATTGGCCGGCGACAGTGCTACGCGACGAAGCTATTTTGAACATGCTTATGCTTTTCTGCAAGCCGTACACAGCATGTTCAAGCAGATTATTCGTTATGCTCACTTTTCAATATCGCTATCTTTCTCCCTCTTTCTCTTCGTATCTCTTTTCTAATGTGGATTTCATCTCGCCCGTTGCTATGGTAGTTTGAGAGTGGAAGTGATCGCCCTTTCTCTCTCCCTTGAGCTCGTGTTGTAGAGTGATCGTAGGAGCTGGTCCAGTGGGGTAGATTGAAACAGGTTCCACTACAGCGATCAAGATGTTTACCTTTTCGTTTCATTTCGATTCGCGTTCCTTTGCGTACACACAACTACTCTCACTATCTCTCCCTGCCCAACATCAGCAAGGGTCGCAAACAAAAAAGGAAACAGAACGTCTCTCTTGAACGGCAGAGTTTGAAGACATTTTTTTCTGAATGGCGTCCGAATTGAAGAGAGAAGTTTCATTTATTGTGCGTAACCGTCATTTTCTTCCCTGGAACAAACACCAACACAAGGGAAACGCGCGGGAAGGGCCCCGAACAGAGACACACAGCGCACACACACAACGAGAGGGACGCGTGCGCGCGCGAGATATAGAAACGCGCCTGTCTACGTGTGTGCTACCACGTTCCAGTCGGCAGCCACTCTGCGCGCCCTTCTCACAGTCCCTTTACACCCCCCTTCGTCGAGATAACTCTCCCCGTACAACAGAGTCCACACACCAACAGAGTACAAACATGCACCGCTCTTGTCTGTATGTGGGAATGTAAAGAGCCGTGCGGTGTTTCGTCGTCGTGTCTCTCAAAACCGTTGGTCGTTGGAGCAACGAACGCGCACAGTACGGGTGTGTGTTAAGGACGGGCTGGGTGGAGGTGGCACGCTGGGAGGCGGTGGTTGAGTGTGTTTTTATATATCCGTGGCCACGCTCAACGCACGCTGCAGTTCAGCTCCGACCAGTCGTCTTAATGGTAGTGGCAAGCAAAACTCCGCATTACATTAACGTATTAACGTGTAAAAAAACAATATTGCGTCGTTTTAACTACACTTATTTTGAAGATTCGATTCTACACCAAATACATAATGCGTGTGGCATAGTGCATCTATTAGGAAAAAGGGGAAGAATTTCATCCAATGTCAACACCGACCGTGTGTAGTGAAAGTTTAGAGATTGAAGTTCAATTTGTTTACCAACAAAATACGGGGTGCGTATGTTCCAACATCATAGTGCGTATGTTTGTGCATATGTTGTTGGTAGTGAAAGTATGCTAAAAGTAGTGAGGTGACCGAGCGTTTGAAACCTTTTTTTCGAAACAAAGAAGCCATTTAATGGCGAAACGAGTGAACCATCATTAAGCTCTGTGCAAACGATACAGGAAGAACTTGAAGCTCTACAAGAATATCGAAAGACATTACTGTGCTGTGGAGGTTAATCGCACAAGGCCTGCTTGGTTAGGAGAAACCGTACAAAACCGAAACGATACCATTTGAAAGGCAACAACCTTCCTTCATTCCGGTTCGAAGGACCAAACGTGCGCGCTCTCTCTTGTTGTTATTAACAACGGCATCTTAGTATCCTTGAGCACCAAAACACAAGCAAATCCGTCACCATGGATATTTACTACATGAGCGACAGCATCCAGTACTCGTCGTTCCGTGGTCCAGTCTACCGGGACTACGAGAAGTTTCCGTACGGTACGCTGGAGAATCCGCTGAACAATCCCGTCTCCAAGACTAAACAGCAGCAACAACAGCGACGACACCACTCGAGTTCCAGCAGCAGCACAAGCGCTCAAGGTAAACCAGCAACAACACCTTTACCGATTGACTCAGTACGTTAGGATGCTGTCAGTGTGATCGGTATACTGACAGCATCCCATTGCAAAACGATTGTGACAAAACAGGCATAGGAAGTAATGTTTTCCCCCATCTTTAGAAAAATGGAATTTCCTGTTGTTTACAAAATAACCCTTAAATTCTGACGCTACGCAAAAAGTGCATCACCAAAACGATCTATTCACATGAAGGCAAAAGAATTACAGCATCGTAGCACACACGGAACCGCGCATTTAGTGCAGCCGAGATATCGAAGCTTGGTGTGTTTGTGCGTCGTGGCAAAGCGTATGATTGTTGCGCCCGGCCTCCGGCGGTGGGTTTTGCTTCTGTTTATCGGCAACGTTGCCCGCTCCAAGCGCAAACTGTACACACACAACACGCTACAACAATATATATCGCGCAAACACGAGTGTTTTGCGTTCGCGCTAGCTTATTTGCGCATTATTTGTTCCTATATTCCTGCGCGCAATCACCACCACCACCTGCGGCTCAGTACGTAAATTGTAAGCGTGCGAGCAAGCAGCAGCTGAAGTTTTTTTTAAACAAATTTCATTCACCGTTTGATGAGCTTCTTCCTTCGCACAACTACTTTAATTAGCAATGAAGCAGGCAAGCAGCAATAGCAATGCACTCAAAGAACGGCACGGTCTATACAAATTTAACATTTCCGTTCTGTTGACCTCCTTCCTCCACTGATTGCCATCCTTTTTATCCACATTTAAACGATTGAAGCGAAGTAAGGAAGGAACGAAGTAAAAAAAACAACACGATCCATTAGTACCGGTGGCAAGAAGGCCAACGATCACAGATTGAAGTTGTATTTTACGTTAGCCCGTGTTTTTGCAATTTTGCCAAATCCTCCAGCCCCGAAAGGTTAAAATGTGTACTCGTTTTACAAAGAGTGGATGGCGTCTTTGATATTGGATAGCCGGCACGAGATACAAAAAACGAGACGCAAACATACGATGGCCATGGCCATGTTTCACACTCGAAGTAAATTATTATAGTAAGCACTTTTCGAAGCGAACCAAAAATACAGGTCAAAATACACGTAAGCGGTCATGGTTGAACCACGCATGCAGCTCATATTTATGTTTACATTTCAATTGAAAGGAGAAATAATTTTTTTAGTGATTAGCAGGGGCAGCATGACTAAAAAACAGGCACATATCAATCACACAAAATTGTCAACAGATCTCTAAATTTAGCCTGACCGAGATATAAATATAAAACGGATCGCGTTCGTCTGTCACACGGCGTCAATTGAATTCATTCGGAAACGGTTAAACGGTTGCACCCCCTTCTTTCTCGTAGTTGTAAAACCTTCTCTTTTAATAAGATGGACGAGTGCAGCTTGCGCTTACCGACACATTGCTCAGCTCTTGTCTCGTGCTTTTGGCGTTACGCTGATTTTTCTAAATATATTATACATGTGTCCCCTTGGATGGGTAGTGTCCCACTAATCGACAAGGCGCCAACCTTAGTACGTCTGGCCAAGCTCACTTAAAACACATTCCACAAGACTATGTCGCAAAACGTGATGCAATTTGAGTATCGCTGCTAGGTGAGTGCACCCAGGCAATACGACACCGAGAGCTGGTGTACAGCGCCTTGTCAGAGGGCTTGCGTACGGAAAAAGGCGTAATAGGAGAAGGGCTTCAAGTCGTGGTTGTGGTTGTTGTAACATCCAATGCTGGCTACTAGCCAGCCAGTAAATTGTGGAGTAGGAGAACGAAGCTACAGAGGCGCTTAGCAAAGCGCAACGAAACCACTGACCCTTTACAAGAGTATCTCTCCGTGCATCAACACAACTTATCCTTCCCTCCCTTTCCAACATTCCAACCTACGAAAGACCGGTTTGATAAAAATAGTAAATAGCAAACAACATCCCAGAACTGGCAATCCCTCTAGATCGCACGTCTTCCGAGTGCTTCGTGTGCGTAGCATGAAATGCCGGTTGAGAAGAAAAGCGGAACTGAACACGGTCGGCTGTTGGAACTTCTAGCAAATCCACCATATTGGTCGGAAAAAGATGAAACGTACGTAGGTAATAACGATGTAGCGCGCAATACGACCGTCAACTATCGGTAAATTTTGCCACGGTTTTGCCACGAAGGTGATCTTTGTCTGAAGCTTAGATCGCGAAGGTTGACATCATCGGCAAACTTAAGCTTCTTCGTCCGGGCAAAAAGGTAGAGAAATGTGATACTCTCTTTATTCAGTCCGCATGTAGTGATCGTATACTTTGCACTGTGTGGGTTTTGTGTCACTGGACACGGCAGGACAAACGTCAGAGCAGAATTGTGCGATTGTCGTTTTGTTTTCCAGTTACAGCATCGTAAATAATCTCATTCAATGGAGCACCACTCATCACCACACAGTGTCCATAGCGCAACAATTCTCGAAACGGAAGTTTACGCTCAATGCAAATGTTCGCTGGGATAGAGGATTGCGAGTAGGGGGGCATTAGGCAGCCAAGCCCCATCAAGCGAGTGTGCCGTTCCCTTCCCCCGGTGGCAATGTTTGCCCTTGGTTTGCTGAGAAAAAGGAAAAAACAAGAAAATGAGAAATGCATCATGTGTACACCGACTAGACAAGAGGGGGCTTGGTTCGTTGGCGTGTCGAGAGTGAATGGCGTACGGCCATTTGACCTGCAAAAATGCCGCTTCCCTACAGCCGCTCGTGAAAGTGATAAACGGTTGAGAATGGAGATGATTGTCGAGTGACATGAAAATATACAAATTAATCTAAA
Source organism: Anopheles christyi (assembly GCA_000349165.1). Lineage (NCBI taxonomy): Eukaryota > Metazoa > Arthropoda > Insecta > Diptera > Culicidae > Anopheles > Anopheles christyi. The sequence goes on along the minus strand of KB696416.1, from coordinate 1,300 downwards.
TCGTCGCTTCCAGCTACTAGAAAGGGTTGCAGCAAATTATCTGTTCCACAACAGTATCTTTTCACATCTCACACTTACGTCAAGGTTGTTTGTGCTGGTTATGTCAGAAGTACGGAAGCGTGGAACTGGGCCGAGATATTTCACCAAGCACACGCGCCTGCCGCGTCATAGCTAATAGCTATGAACGTCGTGAGAAGATCATACGCTTTTCGTGATGTTAATTTACCTTCACTGTTGCAGGCAGCTAAACATGGAAACCGGTAGAGAAAATTAACACCTTACTAGAATCGCTGCAGTTAGAGCGGATCTCTACTGAACGTTTATTAGCATTTCCTGTTAGATCGAGCAGGGCATAAGAGCCATTAATGGAAACACGTTTACTTCGCAAGAGATATTAAATCAAAAGCACTGCGACGTATCGAACATTTAACAGAAAAGAGGATAAAGCAAATGTGGAAATACGGAAATGAATCACTGTCAATTGGAAGTGACATTTTTTCTGGAGGATTCCATGTCTCACAGCTGGGTCGGTTCACTACCCAGGGTAATGCAATTAAGAGTGAGCAATGTTTCACCAGCTGCAGACAGCCATCTGGGACGGGAAGCAGTCAGTCCCATGGCGAAGGTTAGTAGGGTTAAATTCAACCGACTCACCACTTCTCTGGATTGCATTGTTGGGCTGCACATGCGATGCAACTTCCAGACAACCGGCCTGCCTGAAATGTGGTGAAAAGACAAAACAGGGAGACACCACCTCACACCCAATGAATGATGTTGATGACGACGGCTACTGCACAATACGACCTACAACACACAAACACACACACACACACACACACACACCTCAAGTATGGTTTGACCTACATTTTTACGTGCCCTTTCGAAACATGCGTTAGAGCGAGAGCAAAGTGGAATATTGTTTCGGATTTTTTTGGCGCGCGCATGCGTTACCGATGCCTTTCAGGCGAACAAGTACAACGAGACGTTAAATTATTACCACCCACCTGATTGAGTCGGTAGTTTAATTGTGTTTCGATGCAACATTTTTCAGGCCATTGGCCGCACTACTGGAAGACGAATAGTAAAGACCTTGAAAAAGGTTATTCCATCATAGACTCTTACATCTTTCACACAAACGTGCGTTCAGCGAACTCGATTTCTATCCACGATGAAAGTGACATTACGAGATCGCGATTTAAAAATAAAAAAGAACCACGTGCACGCGGTCACGTACACGTTTCGGAACCACGAGGCCATCGTCACCTTCGACGAGATGACATTGTTCGACAAGCCAATCTAA
>KB696415.1:0-11883 GCA_000349165.1 Anopheles christyi | reverse complement strand
AAAGGTAAAACGTAATTTAGCCACCACAAACCATGTCGCACTCTACACTCGAATCAGGACCAAAATCAAACGGCACGTCGAGGGAGTATTCAAATAAATCTTTTTTAGCTGCAAACAGGATTGATGCGGTATCCTCATAAATCGCGGTTTATTGCACTGGCTAAAACGGCAATAAAACAACCTCCCCCCCCCCCTGGCTTTCCTTGCCCGGAGAGAGTTAAAAAATATTTCAATTGTTGCTACGGTAATATAAAAAATCGTCCTCCATTGGAGCAGAGCAAGGCAGCGAAATCGGCGGTCCTCGAAAGCAAATGATGGCAACTAGTGCTTAAATTAATACATTATGCTGCGGACCATTTTTGCGGGTCTAAATAGTCGCCGCGGGTCGATACATAGCGGCAAATGAAAGCGGAAGGAGGACCGGTGGCATTCGGTTTTAGTAATTCTGTGATCGTTTAAAAGGTCAAGGAGTTGTGATTGACAAACTAGAACGACAAAATAAAGCAACAAAAATCGAATCGTTCTAATGGAAAACAAAAATGTGGCAGGAAGGGTCCTCCGATTTAAAATGTTGCTAAAGCTCTTCAAATTAAACTTCAAAACAATAGTTGCCTTTTTTTCTGTCTGTGAGGGACCGAGTCGGTGCTAAAAAAAAAAGAGAAAAGAACATAAAACTTAATGCTAAATGCCTTCCCGGCGCTGAGAAGTACCGTGGCGCGGTCAATTACCTGTCGCAATTTTACGTTTCGTTCCGCGCCTCGACGGCGTGTTCAGCATTGCGGACGATTGGTAGCTGGTGTTGTTTTTATCATTGATAGCATTGTTATTGCTTATGTTGATCTTGTTGTTGGTGTTGGTTGTTGCACTGGTATTCATGTTGCTGTTTGCGTGCTGGAGGGCGGGAAGGGTTTGTTGAACGCGGTTTTGTAGAGGTCTTGCAGGTTTTTTTTTTTTGCTCGTCGTTGGTTCCTTCTTCCTTTGCACACCAAACTTTTCGACAGGCAACACAACACGACCGACACACACACCGAGAGAGAGAGAGAGAGAGAGAGCGTAAAGAGGAGGAGCGAGGAACACGCGGGGTGTTCCGGTCGGGCTCAACACTGGCCTAACACGCAAAGTTTTGATTGATAATTTTAGAACGTTGCATTATCACAATTTTCACGCTCGCAGCATAATTCTGACGGGTGTTCCAGGTATGTGAGTTTGTATGTTCCAGGAACACAGGCAGCATGACGAGTAGACGAGAATGAAGGAAAAAAACACACACACACACAGTGAGATCAGTCACGGAAGAATATACCATCCCCTTCTATAAGCACTACTTATTCCTGTCACCATTTTGAGTGGTAGAGAGGGGTGGGAGAGAATTTGTGACCGTTATTTGGAGAGGAAATATTTTCACACGAAACTATTTCCACACCAGGGCAATCCGAAGGAGAAGCAGCAGCAGTCCACACACGTTGCTGCCAGAGTGTGTCCGTAATTTTTCTCGTGGTTTTGCAAACGGAGGCGCGCACGAGAGAAAGAGCGTTAGCGCTTGCGCATCGCAATATTTGTACGCATTAATTGTGTGTACTCTGGGACTACAGCATGCAGTCACTTTGGATAAGACCTATCGGGGCACACAGATTCCCTTTTACAAAATGGTACTTGAAAAGTTGTGCTCCTTTGCTATGCCATGAACCGATTTTCCCGGTACGGTTGCGATTGGTTTCCTGATTCTGTGGAGCCAGATTTACCCTATATTCTTAGAACAGGTGTGTGGGGAGGTTGGGGGCAAAATCAAAGGGAAGTCTCCGACTAAAAGCTGTATACTCTACTGTATACACGCGTGCGAGAGACAGCAAGATGCAGCGGGAGAGAAACCCCCCCTTCGCGAGGAAAACTGCGTAAGAAGGCACACGGTTTGGTTTCTGCACACATTTCTTCCACTGTTTCCTGTTTCCGCAGAAGGTTGCGCTAAAGAAGTTGCTGCCCACAATCACCACGCTGTCCCTCTTTTTGAAAATGGGAAGATGAGCATTAACCCGGACCACTGGTACATCGCACTCTTGCACCCGGCACATTGGCCGATTATGTATTTTTATTATTTCTGGCTGCCCAAAATAATAGAAAAACAAAAAAATTTAACTACAAATTGTGTCCTTTTGAGGATAGCTTTAAAAAAACAAGCGCGTTATGCTAACCGACACTGCTGCTGCATTGCAAAACTTTTTTTTTTTCAAAAAAATTCCCACTATTAATACGTAACCATAGCGATATGCGCCCGTGTGTGCCTTTTTGGGGGGATTCCGTCGTAGTCGTAGCAAGGGTTTTGTTTTTGGTTCTACCAAGAACTTTAACGCACTACACCATTTTCCAGGCGGGCGTACTGCAGCAGCAGTACGATAGTGTGGAACAGTTTCGGGGTCTGCTCTCTCTCTCTCTGCAGTCTTTTGCACGCACCACTGTGTATGTCTGCACCACTACTTTAACCCCATTCCCCCCGCCCCTACCCTTCCCAACGATAAAGGTTTTTGCTGTTCTTCGGAAAATTTCAGCACTAACCTATTCCGAAACAACAAAAAAAAAACCTGCACCGGCCGTATATGTACAAGAGGCCCCGTTGCCCCGTATCAATCAGCTGTTATTAGCTGAGCGCTGCACCGAACCGAACACCAAAACCCGTAATGATTACTTTTCCACTTGCACAATAAGAGAAGACGGTTCGCGATGCGTTGCTCAGTTGCTTCTAGGAAAATATAAATTACTTTGCTTCCCGAGTAGCTGCGTTTTGCTTTGACAACTGGGAAATTGTTTGTGACAGTAGAGCTAGAGAGAGGGGAGAGGAGGATTGTAAAGTGTGTTTGTGTATGTGTGATTTGACGTTTTGAGCGTACCTGAATTGGAATAAGTTTGTTTTCATGGCGGTTTTCAGCGAATGGTTCGTTTTCTTCTACAGTTGTAATATTTGGTGGAATTAAGTTGAAAACAGTGCTTCATATGTAACAGATCATATCAAATAGAAATCATTTTACAATTCCATTTTCATTCGATGGCGGTTAACAATCCTTCGCAATCATTGACATGAAAGAACCAATTTTGTTTATACCTGTTAGACCAGTTAATTTTATATGACAAGTTATTTGATGCACATTTAAGTTAAATCGAATGGTACAGGCGGAAAAACGGGATTTTGTTTAAATTTAACATCAGAAGTTAATTATATGTTGGTGTAGATATGATGATAATGATATGATGTTTCAAAAATTTAGTGTGGAATTTATTTAACCTACAGGTTGGCTCATACGCTCATGAACGGCTACCGACATTTTTTAAAGGTTAAATGCCTTAAGGACTTAAGGACTTATTAGACGAAGGAAAATACTGTCACTTTACTACCGGTATATCTTTCACATCCAGGACAAAAACCCGGGGAACGTATAAAAAACTAACCATTTTTTCCTTTCAGGTTTTTTTTATATTTTTAATAAAATGTATTGAGTATCCAGCCGGCTGCGTGGTACAAATAAGTCTAATAAGCATATATAGGCCGACATGACTGCATATGTCATAACGCCGAAATAGAAGAAGAAGAAGACGAAAACGAAGAAGAAGAAGTATTTATTTATTCAGAAACATTTTACAAATATGAGAATGCAGATGGACCAATTTTAAGGACTTTTTTATATAAATCGAAAAAAAAATCTGAGTGTCGAAACAGATTTGGTGAATACAGGTTGTCCCCGAGATACGCGGTTTTTTCGTACCGCGGTTTGAACGCGTATCTTGAAATTCTACGTAAGTCGAGTTTTCGTTTTTTAGCAAAAAAAACCCATAAAATATGACATTTCAGCAATTATAATTGCTATTGAGTAGGAATTGTAAAGAAAATCATCATAACTTTCTAGTGTTTGTGTTTAAAAACAGCAAATTTATTTCCCATTTGAAAGTCGATGCGTCAAATCAGTTCAATTTCTTCAAAGAGCTGTCAAATATAAAATCCACGTATATCGAAGACCGCGTAACTCGGAGACTGCCTGTATGGTTAAACAAAAGCAGCTTGCATCGTGTAGACGAGCCGTGAACATTTTCCCTTATCAAACTCTAAATGACAGCAACGCGTTAAACCGTATCATTGCGTTTATCCGGTTGGCAAACCAGCAAAACACCACGGTTTAACCGTAAACTAACTGTCGCACAGTGCAAAACCTCGGAAGGAAAAGTGATAGTTTTGCGTTGTATGCTGTTGACCAACTTTTTGCACCTGCTAGCGGGATTAGCGTTGTGTTTTTTTACCGTACATTACATCTACTATATCGTAACAGCACTGTATCGGTTTTCTGGCGCTCAGATGCAATCGGAGGATGCGAAATACATTAAAAAGTGAGTACAGCGCAACTATATAGTATAGCGGGGCTATCTAAACACATTCGCCAGTCCACCCACCCCTTGATTCGGAAAGACGATGCGATGGTATCCATCCGTTTTGGGTTTGGTGGGTTATTGATTTTTTTTTTGCCCATTTCACCACCCCACCGCCACGGGTAGGACTTACCTCTTGTTGACAGAGAAACACAGCTAACTCAGACAGGAAATTCGGCAATGATTCATTTTCACGTTGCGTTTAATAGCTAAGGGGGTTGGGAAAAAAACGGATTGCCAGACACATTGTTTCTTCTGTTTTTATAAAGCTTCTTTTTGTGGGGCAGGATGGCTTCAAGCTGCATAACCGATCGATAAGAAAGAAGAAAAAGTTAAAACAACTTCAATCAACCAGCTGACAGAGGCGTTGAATCTACAATTTTCATTTTGTTTTTACATTCTCCCACCAAAAAAGACGATGGAAGGGCGGAACTGTCGAACCGCATCCCACGGAAAAGGCACTGATTGTTAACTACAAGCTAGAAGCGGCTGTTTTCGGTGACCCTGGCGATCCCATGTTGGAGGACAAAAAGGTACGCATACAAGCACATACAATGCGGAAGTGGTTAAATGTAGAAAAAAAAGTGGAGAGGTGTCATTTATTTGCATTGATTTTAAACGCTCTTTTTTAATTTGCTTTAAAAAAATTCCTGATCTAGGACTGCCAACGAATCATTCGTCTCAAGTCGCTCAACTCGAAGACGGACCCGGCCGTGCTTGCACGGGAGGTAGTAGAAAAGTGTGACCTTATCCACAAATCGCAACTGTGCGATATAGAGCAAATCATCTACTACCTTAAAAATCGCAAAGTGGTGGAAACGCCGGTCGTCGCTGCGACTGGCCACCATCATCAGCGGTCCGTTTCGCGCATTTCTGACAAAACGAGCGCCCTGGTCGATACGGAGAAGGCATCGATTCGTAACGTGGACGACTATATCGAGCTGCTGTACGAGGATTTGGCCGAGAAGGTGAAGGGTTCGCGACTGATACTTCAGCTCGCCCGCGATCCGGACAATTTGGAAGAGTTGGAAAAGAATGGTAAGTTTCGTGCGGAAGGGTGCAAATATACAGTCAGTAGGCAAAACAATGAAGCTCCAGAATTATGTGGTAAAAATCAATTTAACGACAAATAACGAAGCCTATCATTATAGAGAAAATCACCATCATACCAAAATATAACTTAGAAAGGTTCTACCGTAGGGTTTAAACCGCGGGAGGAGATTTCATTACATTTCTGTTATGATGGCGTTTCTTTTAAACATAATTTGTCAGAACATCCTCAAAGCAAATTGATAGTTTTAGCTTATTCAATTTTTTGGTTTTCGAGTTATAAATTTCATCAATATTTTTTCTATCAATTACATGTCTACTTTTTTATCACTCAACTTTTTCAAGTTTCTGACTTTAACAGTTTTTTTTTAAATTCCTATATTGTACTGTACTGATTATATTGCTTGTTTTAACATTTTCTCTCTTCTCTAGAAGCGGTTCTTAGTGCGCTTTCGCGCGTGCTGCGCGAAGACTGGCGCCGCTCGCTGGACCTGTCGACCAATATCATCTACATCTTCTTCTGCTTTTCGACCTACACCAACTTCCACTCGGTGATAGTGAACTACAAGATCGGATCGCTGTGCATGGACGTGATCGACTACGAGCTGCGGCGGTACGACCAGATGAAGCATGATATTGATGCGCGCAAAAGCATGTCTGCGAGCAGCTGCAGCACCGGTAGCGGCAAGGAGCGGGAGCTTGACACGAGCATCGTGGGAGTGAAGAGCAGCAACGAGCAGCTCGACACGATCATCGATCAAGAGAAGCCGAAGGAGATGGAGCCGCCGAGACGGCGCATCCCGGAGCTAAAGCAGCGGCCCAAGTCTGGCAACTGGAGCGGCAGCCTGATCGGCAGTGGAATTAGCCTCAACAGTCCTCTGACGAAGGCGCACTCGATGAACAACAGCTATCACGAGCAGCTGACGAACGAAGCTAGTCCAACGAACCATGGTGGTGGTTTTGTTAGCCCCATCACCAGCTCCAATTCGACCGAGTCGATGAATGCAACCGGCGGTGGCAGTGGTTCGCACACGCCCGGTTCCGATACGGCCGCTGTGTGTGAAAAACCGGATCCGCGCAAGCTGAAGGACGATTATGACAAAATCAACAAGCAGTTTAAGCTGTTCGTACGCAAGCAAGAGCAGCTGCTGCGTGTCGCCTTCTACCTGCTGCTGAACATTGCGGAAAACGTAAAACTGGAGGAAAAGATGCGTAAGAAAAACATTGTCAAGATGCTGCTGACCGCACTCGAGCGGCAGAACTTTGATCTGCTCGTGCTGGTTGTCACCTTCTTGAAGAAGCTGTCAATTGTGCTGGACAACAAGGAGGAAATGTATGAGCTGAACATTGTCGAGAAGCTGCCCCGGCTGCTCCAATCGCAGAAGGATCTGGTGCAGATGACGCTCAAGCTGCTGTTCAATCTGTCGTTCGATGCCCGTCTGCGGGCGAAAATGATACGCGTCGGGCTGCTGCCAAAGCTGGTCACCTTCCTGAGCGACGACAAGCATCACGGTATCGTGACGAAGATCCTTTACCACATGAGCCTGGACGATAAAGTGAAGTCGATGTTTACGTACACCGACTGCGTGCCGGTCGTAGTCGATATGCTGCTGCTGAACTTGAATCAAAAGTCCGACCCAGACCTGATTGCACTCGGCATCAATCTGGCACTGAACCGAAGGAATGCGGCAATGATGATCGAAAACAACCGGCTGCACAGCTTGATGTCGCGCGCGTTCAAGTGTCAGGATACGCTGATAATGAAAATGATACGCAATATCTCGCTACACGATACGTTGCGACCACACTTTGTGGTAGGTACTGTTTATTATAGTGCGGTGTGGTGATCCTATTTTATTCAACGAGCCATGCTTATCCTGTCTCATTTATATATTCTTTCTCCTTATTTCTTTCATGTGTTTTCTCCAATAGGACTTTGTGGGTGATCTCGCAAAAATTCTAACCGAATGTGATGAGGAAGAGTTCTCCGTCGAGTGTCTAGGCATTCTGGGCAACTTGGCGCTAGCTGATCTCGATTATTCGCAAATTATTCACAACTTTAACCTTATACCGCTTTTACGAAACATGCTTGTACCAGGTAATGTAGCAGTTTTCTCCATTTTTATTTGTACAAAAGATAACCTTTTTTATTTGTTTCTGCTCTCGCACCGCCTTTGCTAGGTAAATATAAGGATGATCTGGTACTAGAGATGGTAGTTTTCATCGGCACTTGCGCACTGGATGAATCGTGCGCTATGTTGTTGTGCAAAGCGGACGTAATTCTGTCCCTGATCGAGTTGCTGAAGGCGAAGCAGGAAGATGACGAGATGGTGCTGCAGATAGTGTTCGTGTTTCAGCAGGTGCTGCGCCACGAAAGCACCCGCTGTTACATGATCAAGGACACGGAATCGCCCGCCTACCTGATCGATCTGATGCACGATAAGAATGAGGAGATACGTCGCGTCTGTGACGTCTGTCTGGACATAATCGCCATCACCGACACCGAATGGGCATCAAGAATCACAGTACGTCATATTGCTCTCCCTTGGCGGGGTTGGTGGTGTCATGGTGGATAAGTGTACCGTTTCTAACGTGTTTCGTTCATTTACAGCTGGAAAAGTTTCGCAATCACAACAGCCAGTGGCTCAGCATGGTGGATTCGCAGGAGAACGCGGACGATATTCAAACTTACGGACCGATCGAGGAAGATGAGGCCGATCTGCCCACCTACCTAACGTCGGAGTATCTCGACCAGCTTTACCTGCTCGGTGGGGATGGGACCGATGATAACGACTGCAACAAGCATCGGTCCGGTTCGTCAATGTCTAACTACAGCCGTCCCGTCAGCCGGTGAGCACAACAAACTACCTAATTGAATGAAGTAAAATTAATATTAAAAAAAAAATTACTTTTGCAGCTACAGCCGTGATCTAGAGGATATGGAAATTATTCACTAAAATTCTACATCATTTGCCGGTGTTGTGGGGGTCTGTACACACGTATGTATATGTAACAGAAAAGTACCGGTAAACGGTACGGAATCGTTCGGTCCCTAGTAAACGATTGAAATTTACGCCTCGTATGGGCACCTTTCTCGAATGATGCTAAGCTGTTGTTTTGCGCAACGGTTTCCAATATCCAGCCTAATACTCTCGTTGCCCCCAACCATTCTGCCGTAGTAAAGATATTAACTATTTGTTGGCTATTAAAATGCAAGCAAATCAATAAGGACTTGGGCGTAGGGTTTAGTAGGCCTGGTTGTGGCTGTTGCTTGACTGTCGCTGTGTTTCATTTTAAATAGTCATTTTCATTCATGTGCCTACCAGTATCTACATCCGTGACTCAAACAATTTACGAGGGAGGGAAGATAAAGGAAATGTGGCTAAAGATGCTTTGTTAGTGTAAGTAAATTTTTTTGTTGTTTTTGGTGCTTTTATTTTTAATTTAAAGTTGCAACCGCTTTACTATTGTGCGGTTGGTGTGATTATTGATTTGTTTAACAGCAATGTACCGATAGTATTATATGTTAATTATTTTCTTTTGCCTAGCAATTAACGTGCGTGATTTTTTTTTCCCAAAACTCGGTTTTGCAAAACGCAACAATAACGGTAGGAATTTGGCAAGGATGTGGAAGAATGTCTGCTTTTTTTTTCAAACAAACAAAACAATAAAACCACTCTCTTCGGTATAAAGCGCAACACCACATGGCTTGTTTATCTACTTATCGTGTATGAAAGTTAAAATATAACAAAAAAGGATAATTTATTGAAAAATTGCATATTCATCGTGTATTAAAACAAGTTTCAATCCGTATTCAATTATGTAGACCACATGTCCTAAGCGTATTACACCACAAGTTAAACATTCTATGCCTTCTGAGTATTTCAACTCGGGGTGGGAAATGAACCATACTATCACACTTAATCATTCACTTTTGAAGGTGTCAGGATAGGGGTGATATCGTTATCAGCGTCATTTTATCGTCAAAATCTATAACTCTATCTATCCTTCGTACTTTGTTCATATCGAAGAAAAAACAAATCATTCTAACGCACACCTGTTTCTCGTTGAAGTACTATTGCAATGGGACCACACGTGAGGAAGAATTATTTATCAGGCTGCGGCGGTTTCCAATAGAGAAGATTGAGAAAAAATGAATCAATAATTTTACTTGTACATCGTTTGTGTGGTAAGAAATGTTAATTAATATGCAGCAAAGCTCTGCTTTAGGAGTTCAATAACACAATAGGATTGGCATTGGCACAACAAAAAAGTTTCTTTAATATGAGTGACGCAAGATAGTAGCACTTTTCGCTAATGTCCATACTTCTAGTGTCACTTCACTTTCAGGTACAAACAATGAAAATCACTTGCAAGGTCAACAGCACCATTGAAGTGTGCCTGTTTTAATAGTTTCTTGTTTCTAAATGTTTTTACATTATTATGAGCGGCTCTTTGAACATGACTTAGGGTTGACCCTTTGCAGGCTATAAAATCGCGATAAGTCTTGTTTGTAAATATGGTTGCTAATGATCAGTAAGACAGCATTGATGTACGTCAACAGTCGGAGGCGCGCGTGCTACGTTGAACCGATGGCGGCCGTGCTAATCTAGCAAAAAAAAAATGCTTTCTTCCTAATTCATCACTAGCTTACATCATATGATGGTATGTACATGCATTTTGGAATCGTTTCCATACTGGAATTGTGGAAAGCAAAAAGTAAGAATGGTTTTGAGGAACACACTGAACAATTAAATGGGATGGTTGCTTTACTTTCACGCTAGTAGTGTAGAAGCAACGAATTCTTGCACATTCTACGACGTCAAGCCCATGACGTGGATGAACTGTGGTGAACTTTTAATGCCCTTGCGGTGCCTAATCCTGCCTTCAACGGTTGACCAACGTCAAAGGCATGTGACGAGTGTGTTTCTTAGAGGTAAATTTGTATTGTTTCATGCATGTTTTCTGCTCTTCGTCTTTTTTTGTTCCTCCCTTCGTCTGCCAACCATATACAGCGATAATTCTAAAACCGTTTTTTTTTTTGTGGTCTTCTAGAATAATGCACGATCGCCAATCCCTTGCCACGGCAGGGTTATCAGTTGTCTGTAAATATTTCATCTGGCGATAATTTTCCTATCATTGCCGAAGAAAAACAAACCACATGACCATGAGTAGGTGCGTGGAAGGGACACGAACGCGCGATCCCGAGTCGGCGCACTGTAATTTGTCACGAATGGCGGGCGCTCCCATCCTTCCTCTCTCTCTCTCTCTCTCTCTCTTTTTTTTCTCTATTTCTCATCGAGCTATAAACATTTTAGCATAACGCTAAAGCATATTTGTAGTAAATAGTTTTGGTAATCATCATCGGGCCCAGTCGGTTTGCGATTTGCTCTATCTTCTAAAGACGTTCTTTTTATTCTTCGTCCCTCCTCTACGTAAGTCTGGTGTAATGTGTGTTTTCTACTTTGTTTGGGTCGTTTTTATCGTTTATTTTGATGTGTTACAAAGTGTGGTTTGAGAACGTTTAATGAAGTTGAAGTAACACGTTCATCATTTCAATCTAAAAACCAATAGTTCAGATTGTTTCAAATAGCAAATATGATGCTGCGAGAAGGAGAAAAAACTCATTGTGGATTACTTCGCAATTACAGGGGATAGAAAATTTACACAAAAAAAAACAGACCTAAATTGGCTGCTAAAAATTAAACGCGCGTCACGAAGGTCTAAGCTAATTGTTAGTCGATCTGTAGCAATTAAATTTTTTGGTGCCTTTACACACGAACAAATAAAATAAAACGAAACGGCTCTGGAACAGATTCGATCACAGCAACCGCAACGTGAGAGCGAATAAAGGCTCGGTTTCCAGCTTCGGGCCCAAAGTAATGTTTACACACCAACACAATCGTGCCGCGAGCCTCCAGTCGCAGCCGAATTTGATTTGGTCCTTGGTGTGCTCTTCATATTCAGGTGGTCATTCATCGTTTTCCCTCAGTCTTGGTGCTTTCGTTACTTAGAGTAGGTTGTCTGGTTTCAAGTTTTTCGTCATGCCCGCCTCGAATTAGCAGTGCAGTGCATTGTGGTTTTCCTTCAGAGAGTTTTCACTTGTCGAGATATTTCCCCGCAGTGGCATTTTCGAAACGTAACCTCTTTTTATTCTTTCTTCAAAACGCCTCGTTTTGAACCATTAGTTTCCAGAGGTGATTTTATAGGATCGGTTTCTGTAGGCCACCGTGTAAGCAAAAAGAAAAAAAAACGCACCGTGTTCCAACTTTACCTCTGAACTATCGATAAACATGAAAATGTATCGTGTACTAATTGAAGTACAGAGTAGATGCGGTTTTAAAATTGACATTAGCAGACATATTGAGGATACACGCAACACGTGATGCAGTATTTGTAGCTTGTGCAATAAACAAAGAAAAAAAA
>KB696414.1:0-12214 GCA_000349165.1 Anopheles christyi | reverse complement strand
GTTTCCATCCGGTGAACGGTTCGGTCACCCAGTGAGCGGGTGGCGCTAGTGGTCCGTGGTTTAAGCTAGAAGCAGCGTTTGTCCCGAACGCCAAAAATCTTTCGTGTGTGTGTGTGTGTGTGTGTGTGTGTGGGCGTGTAGTGCTTTCCCGAATAACATCCAAAGGTCGATTAGTGGATAGCAAGATGGAAGACGACGCACGTCGTCCTCCTGGTCAGTCAGAGGATGAGCAATCACCCCACCAAGCAACTAGGAGTCGTACGAAAAAGTGCAGTCACACTCACAACCATCACCATCATCATCATCATCATCACCACAACCACCATCACCATCATAATCATAACCACGTGCAGGAGGTCCCAGCGGAACACGAGCAACAGCAGCAACGTCATCGTCATCACGATCGTCAACATCACAAATGTCATCGACGGCAAAGATCGGCATCGGAGGTTAGTTAGTTAGTTGCCGCCATTCTGCGTACGCGTCTTGTTGCCGATTGTGTGAGATTGCACTTTTTCATCTAAATCCGTTGCAGTTGATGTTGGTGAGACGTGGCTTAAAAATAGAGCCGCTTCCGCCATTCATTAGTTCGCAGTGTAAGAGAGAGAGAGAAGAGTGTGAATGGTGGTGTCCTAAAGGAAGAAACCCACGAGCCCCTTGTACACCTGTATGGGGTTGTTCTTTCCATCTCGCTTTGAAGAGTTAAGGCGTTTAAAAATAGCTTCGCTTTTAAAAATAATATCTCGATTTTTTTTTGGGCGGAAATAATTGTACAAACGAAGAACTAGTTGTGCTGCATTTAATTTCCCGTCACTGTCAAAATATCCTTGGAATGATGGAAGCAGGTGGAAATGCTACTCCTTCATTGTGTACGGATTTTGGTTTTTTCATCTACTATTACGACATCTGTCGAGCGTGTTTTAAACAATTACAAAACACACAAATACATACTGCACATACTCCCGCATCCCACTAGTGCTACTGGTTGATCCCTTTTTGACGCGTTTTTCCATTCCTAAATGTGTACTGTTACTGATAATATTTATTCATTTGGTTGGGATTGGAAGCTATGTTGCGACGCAACGCATTTTCCTTTCTTTTGTAGTCACTTTGCTTCCCTCTCCCTGTTTAGCCGCCAAAAGAAAGAAAAACTGCCCATACGCTCGATTGTTTATGCCATGCTAGCACAGACAACTCAAGACAGACGGTGGTTTTTAGTTCTTCGTTGTCGTCATAGTCGACAGAACCGACAGACAGTTTATTCTCGGTTGCGTTTGTTTTATCGTCCGTCATTTAGTTGAGGCAATCATTGACGGGGCACATAACTACCGATTAGCAAACCGCGTAAATAGTGGATAGTTGTTGTTCCTGTTGATTTACCGCTTTTTCCCCGTCTTAGTTTAGACAAGCAATGCTTGATAGACGATGAAATGAAGCCGAATTTGCTTAGAATCAGTAGCTCCATCTGGGGCTCCAAACTCGTCCGTCTTTGTTGAAGATAACCATTTTTCATTTAACTGGTTTGATCAATCACGCGAAGGAAGGATGTTATACCTTTCCCTAAGAAATACATTTCACCTCTAAAAACTATCACCGCATCACGTAATACAGTAAAGAATTTTGACTACACCTCAAATTCCTTGCGTGCCTTTGCACGATATGACGATGTTGTAATGAATGGATCTTTAATCCTAGGGCGATTAACGAAAGAATCTCAAAAAGAGAAACCCATTATCAACCCCGTCGTCCCTCTTCCCCACCAAATGATGGATCACTCCAACTACGTCATCATCTTTCGATGACTCAATTATTCTGCTGTGTTGTGACCCCATTTCTATGCTATGTGCACCGGGTAATTTATGCACTTCTCATTTTGATTCGTGTCGTAACGCTCTTTTTATCCACCCCAGCAAGTGCGGCTTAGTGTTTAACCTACATTCGACACCATGAAAAATGTTTCAGAACTTATTTTGAGATGAATTGAAAATGGCTAATTTAATTTACAAAAAAAAAAGAAAGGAAAACGGGAACCTTATTTAACATCTTCATTTCCGTACATCCAAATAATCAGTTGCACACGGCAAATGAGATTGTTGTTGTAGCTGGCATGTGTCAAAATTCGTTAAAAGCATTTTCTTTGGAGTGTGGTGTGCGGTCGCTCTCAATTTCACCATCCAACCAGGGAAAGGTGACAGAAGTAATTCGGCAATCTAAAATGAAGCCAAAAAAAATCTCGGCTCTCTTTTGCAATCCTGGCAAACCCTCTCTTGTGTCGATCGGTTCTTGGGATCATTCTGAGTGCAGATCGTTTGCTTTCCATCCATCTGACACAGCTCCACGATGCAGCCGCCGCCAGTCGTTTCGATACGATCGTTCCGAACGGCAGTGTCGGTTTGATACGTTCCGGGTCTGTCTGCTTTCCTAATCGATTGATCGATCTTTCTTACACGCAACAACGATCCATCATCCCCCAAACGAACCGCGAAACCGAACCCGAAAACCATTGTGTGTTACGAAACAACGAATCTCTGTGTTGTCTCTCGATGTACGTGCGCGCATGCAAACAGTTTGCCGCTCAGTCGAGATTTTACAGTGTTCTCTTTGGCTTCGTGCGTGCGTATATGTTTAGTGCCCAGTACGACACTGGCGTTGAAACAGTGACGATCTTCCGTGAGTGCGTGACCATCGTCGTCTTACTCTTTCCGCCAACTTTCTCTCTCTCCTTACTCAGTCCGCCACTATCGTAAACATAGACGAGTTGTCGAATGTTTTCCCGGGGGTGGCTGGTTTTACTTTTCCTTTGAAAGCATCTGCTCGGGATAATGGACCGTGATGGAAGTGTGACGATTGATATTGCAAAGTGAAATGCCATTTCTATTCCATCGATCGATCGATCGATCGACCATAATCGGTTAGTGTGTGAAAGTGAAGTGAAGAAAGGATCCATTACACCGGCCACGTGTTTTGAAGGAAGCATTGCCAATGGAGGCGCCCAGTGCCTCCTAGTGCAACAAGTGAATTGCGCGCGTGTGTGTGTATGTGTGTCAGTTGTGGCGATCAACAAACCCCTGCAACTATGATCTCATACACATTTACGACACTTAATGTGTGAGCATTTAATTTCTATCGAAATCCCCGGGCAAAATCAAAATCGTTAAAATTCGACGTCGACCTATTGTCTCTCGGGCGTGCAATGAAATGGTGAGGTGAGACGGATGGGTAGTGACAAACCATCGAAAGTCTAGTGTGTTCTGTTTGCTGTCACGCGCAAGTGTGTAATCAACAAGTGAGCTCCAAAGTCATCAGCAGCATATCTTATCCCCATCCGGTCCTCTTCGTCAAGCGGTAACGGTGGCCAATCGTTGTTAATTCGCACCGAATCTCCTCTATTTATATATGCCCCGTTCAGGAGGAGCAGCTTCCACACGCTAAAAGTGGGAGCAAAGCGATAAAAACACCGAACAAAGGCGGGGTGGATGGATTCTGCACACGCACACGCACGCTCGTTCGTTCGCCCGAGGTGACACGGTGTTTCAATACCTTGCTTTCTTTCGTTTTTCACCCACCATTACGCGTTTCTTTGCCAAGCAGACAGCTTGTGTTCGCGTTGTGTAGTTCAGTGTAGTTCTCCGGGCCGTGGTTGGAATGGAAGGTTGCCAACTAGAACATTTCGCATAAGGAGACGTTGCAGCATCCGTCGGGTCGGGTACTAGATGCAAAACTGTATGTCAACTACTGCACCGACGACAACGACGATCCCAAACACGACGACGACGACGACGACGAACAGCCCGTATTCCTTAGTGCTTCGTCATCACGCACGGCGGCATGTCCGCACCCGGGCCTCAGCCACCACCCGCCGAAATCACAGCCGAATGGACCGTACATGCACAGCTTACCCTTTCCTCGGTGTCCCCTTCTACCTCCGCCTGCACCACCAGTAACAACAACGGACGCCCTTCAGATGGTGTTCCCGCTCCTCCGTCGGCTTCCACAGCCGAGAGATGCACTGAGGGAGAACAGAAGTCTACAGGCCGAAATCATCCCTCGACCGGAGGAGATGGGCCTGATTCATACCTTCTCTCACCACCACCACCACCACCACCGTCACACCCTACCGTGACATCGGCCACATCCAGCAGCAGTACCAGCGCGGTCGGGAATCCAGTGAAGGTTGTTTATAAATTTAGCACGGCTGACCATCCGTTGCACCAGAAACAGTCCACCGTGCTGTCTGCTACTGGTGGCAGTAAGAGTAACGTTATTTTTAACACCGATCCATCATCACCTTCCTCACCGGTCGCGCTCGCTCAGGTGATTTTTGCTTTGAAATTGAAGCAGTTTTTTTTTTGCTACTAGCGTAGAATATTTTGTCCCCACCAGTCGTTTTCGGACCGTTGTTTTTTTTCTGGTGTAGGAGTTGTAGAGGGCATTTTGGATGCAAAACACATACACACACACAAACTACCTCTCTTTTTCCCCATTGACCCCGTAGTGGTGGTGGTATAACTACATACTTGTTCCCGAGAAAAAAAAACAACAAACGAAGCGCTAGTGATGATAGACCGACTGCATTCCATTCGTGTACGCAAGAAGCAGCAACAAGGACATCCTAGGAGAGAGAGTGAGAGTGAGACTGTTCCTCTATTTTTTGGGGGAAACACAAATACCTTATTCTCAACGCGATACCAAACTATCTATTGACGCTAGACTAATACCGCACAGCTTCATAATGACACACGTGCTTTTAATGATATGTAAATATTTGTTCGAGGCCCACTCATATTTTGATGCTATGCTTTGTTCCTTCCCCCTACTGTAGCAATGATATAAAAATACATTCTGCAAACGATTTTTTTTGTTTCGCCATAAATTGAAAGTTTTTTATGTGCGATCGTTCTAGTTAAAGTGTCTCATAAATTCAAATTAAACGATTTTGTGTAGGAATGAATAGTTTATTCAATGTTTAGCATCATGCATTAGCATTTATGTTGCAAGGTCACGCACTGTACCAACCTTAAGTTGATGTTTAATTATTTAAATTGTTTACCAATATTCGCATTGAATTGAAGAATAATTCTGAATTCTTGCTACAAACGAATGGAAACAGTCTGCGTTAATTTTCACGTCATGATAAGTCTGTACAACCCCCATACCAGACGCCCACTGGTGAAGGACCTCCTCCTCCGGGTGCCGAATGTGCGGCTCAACTGTTCCCCAAGTGTACCAGCACCTGCAGCATCGTACTGACAGCCTGTACCGATCTCTTACCCACCTCCGACGCAACACTCCCCATCATCGTCAACAAGTGCGAGTCCACCAACAACATTGTGGTAGACAAAGGCACCAACTTCCCTGAGAAGGTACTCCCAAGGTGGTTTTGTCCCACCCATTTTCCCTTGTGTTGATTGATCCTATCCTTCTATCCGTTGCTTTAATATGTCGTTAGTCTGCCAGCAATTCCAAGGATGTGAGCTGTCAAACGAGCGACTGGGAGACGAGCAGGAAGGAAGACGCGGAGGGCGCTGCGCCTGCAGGGTCTATAAAACGACGTGGGGTTCCACAAACATCCGATGGGAGTCTTTTATCACCTCCTCCAAGAAGACGTGAGGATAGGTTCGATTCGGTTAGTAAGCTCTTCTTGGGTCCGAAACACCTTTGCTCACCTTGTATTATTATACACCATTTTGTAGCTCATTCGAAAATCGGTCTCACCAATGGTGGTAAATCCACTCGTCTCTCCTAGCAACACGATCCGCTCCCAGCAATCAAGTGTGCGAGGAGATACGTCGGCAGCCAGGAAGAAACCTCGCACGGTACACATTGACGTGTACTGTACTGGGTCGGATGCGGAGTCCGGCTCGGAGTGTGGTTCGTGCTGTTCCTCCAATGAGGGAGCCAAATCCCTTGCCTCGTCCGGAGGCTCGTCCGCTTCTTCATGTCACTCGTCGGCGTCATCGGGCAGTCGGTTCGATACGAGCCACATGATGGAACTGAAGGCAGCGCAGACACATCCGACACACGATCAATCATCACAGCCGACCGTGTACGAGTCGGAGGAGATGCGGGTGCGCCACAAGCGTGCCGGAAAGCATGAAGTGCCGAGGCGTTTGATGCAGCAAACAATCGGTATTGAGGGCACATATTGTTGCTTTACGGCTCTAGTACCTAGCTTTTCATATGTATGTGTGTGTGCTTGTATTTATTGTAGATCAAAACACGCTTTCCACCATCGGGAGTCTGAAGCGGACAGGCTCGGCACGGCCTGGACGCCCCCGAAGAAACACTGCGACGGACGAGATAACGGAATCGAAGCAGATCCTCTTCAGTAAACATTTGGGTGAGGATGTGTCCAAGCAGCCAACCGAGGAACAGATCCAGGACGCATTCAGCACGTACTTCCGGCGAGATGTGAGCGATGACGCCATCAGCTCTAACTACGCCATGTCGGCGGATCGATCAACGCGTCGTGACGTCACAGGCAGCAGTCTGTCGAGTGCGTTTGCCTGCGGTGGATTCTATGAGGAGGATGAGGATGCGGAAGCACGCAGCAAGCTGAACCGTAGCGGCACTACCGCAACCCAGTCGGATAGCTTCGAGTACGACAATAGTGAGGATCGCTACCGCATCCACGAGATGGAGCGTGTCTGGAAGCAGCAGAACTGGAAATCGCCTTCCGTCGAACGGCGACTTCTGCAGATGCACAACCCATCGGTTCTGCCCGGATCGTCCTGTCCGAGCCCGGACAATCTGACCGAGTCGGATCACAGCTTCGTGTACGATGAGGCACCCCATCCGCACGCCTCCAATCCGTCCCTGAACGAGTACAGTGACTCGAGCCCGTCCACCGTGAAAAGTGCGTCTCAGCGGGGGGCAGGTGTCGGAGACGGACCGAATCGCTCGTTGCTGCTCCAACAACAGGCCGTCCTTGCGGCAACGTTGCAGCAGAAGCGCGAGTTTTCCCCCGTAGAAGGCTACACCGACGAGTACCTGGCGATTGCAAGGCGCTTCGGCAGCTTGATTACGGGTCGCCGGAAACCCGGCACCCATATGGGGCCGGTTCGCAATCCGGAGTGTCCGTGTGAGCACTGTCGGCGTTGGGTGGTGGAGCGTGACTGTACCGGCGGATTGGGTTGTAGCGTTTTGCGCGAACGAGCCCTGTCCGTCGATGCTACTGCCGACCGTGGACCGAGCGGTATCGTTGATATGCGCCGGCAGTTTCACCTGCGAAATGCCATCGTACGCGAAACCTAACCAGATAGCGGATGCCTTTACAGTGCATTTTTAATACTAACTACTATTTGTATTCTTTCCTCAAGTGTGTTTATGCTCAACCAACCATTGATTTAGTCGTAGGATTAACTTTCAGATTACTGTCCTTGTAGAAAATGATATTGATTCGAGCCAAAATAAAGGATGTACATGGAGTGTCGAGTGTCAGTTTTCTCTCTTGATTAAATTTGTTCAATCCTTTTCAATTTCCTCCTTTCGGATAGTGGATAACCCATTAAAAATTGTGGCACTTTTTAACTATCGTTGCTTATCTGAATTTATATTAATTTCTCCTCTCTCTATTTTCTGCTTGTCTCTCACAAAATACTCTAGGCTCAAGGTCGCTTATCGGAATCATCGCGCAAGCTCGACCTGCTGAGGAAAGCTCTCGACCTAAGGCGGCTGGAACTTCCCCCGGACTGTCCAACGGCACAACAGCTCAAAGCGGAACTCCAAAATGTACAAGCGTCGAGTCCCGGGCCGGTACAGTACACGATGCGCAATTCGTTCCGCGGCAGCGCACAGGGTCGTCCGGCACAGAGCCAACAGTCGTTTAGCCGATGTGCTGCCGTCACCGGCAAGCTGGAAGTGCGCCTGATGGGCTGTCAGGATCTGCTCGAAGACGTTCCCGGCCGATCCCGCCGTGACAAAGATGCCGGCTCATCCAGTCCGGGTGATCTGAAAAGCTTCGTGAAAGGTGTCACCAGCCGCAGCTCGTCCAAAAGCTACAGCGTAAAGGACGAAACGTCATCGGAGATAATGGCGGTGATCAAGCTGGACAACATCACCGTTGGCCAGACGTCGTGGCGACCCTGCTCACAGCAGGCCTGGGATCAGCGGTTCAGCATCGACTTGGACCGTTCGCGCGAACTCGAAATTGGCGTGTATTGGCGCGACTGGCGATCACTGTGTGCGGTCAAGTTTTTGCGCCTGGAGGAGTTTATCGACGACATTCGGCACGGTATGGCACTGCAGCTGGAACCGCAGGGCGTACTGTTTGCCGAGATCAAGTTCCTCAATCCGATGATCTCGCGCAAACCGAAGCTACAGCGCCAGCGCATGATCTTCAACAAGCAGCAGGTGAAGAACATTCCGCGCGCCAAGCAGATGAACATCAACGTTGCCACCTGGGGCCGGCTGCTGAAGCGCAACACAACGAGCAGCAGCAGTGCATCGACGACGGCCGGTACCGCTGGCACACCCTCCCCGGGAACGGCTACCGCCCCTACCCCCGGTATGCTGGCAAACCAAACGTCGGGCTCGACTGTGACGACTCCTTCAACGCCGGGATCGATCGTACTACCGTACGATGCACTACAGGACGATCCCGTGGAAACGTTGGGTGAATCGGCAGACCACAACGTTGTCGGACTCGGTGGTGGACGTCCCCTGGGTAGGTTTAACTGATAATAGTGTAAAATGCGCGCTCTTTTGTTTCTAGCAACAACGAGGGAGGTGGGTGGGCGATTAGAAAAGCCTGTTCATAGGAGAAAAATTAGATACAAGTTTTCGGAATTTTGCACCGGGTTCGAAAAATTTAACAAGAAATAGGAAAACGTAATGTTTTATCATTTAATGCTAGCCCGGTGATAGCCATGCATTCTGCCCAAAGGTGACTGCATTCCTTTCAAGGGCCCGTCATATCTATTCAACGCAAATGTTCAGTGTCATGTACAGTAATATCTGACACCACTGTGCTACTTCACCTTCCCCTATCACTACCCTTCCCAATACAATTTTGATTGAAATGTGGTCTACATTGCCGCTTGTCTTTTTTAGGTATCCACGGAGTCGGCGTACTACCGGAAAGCCCATCGTCCCACTCCCTACAGAACCAGGGCACACCGATGGTGGGACGGCCAATTGCACCACCCCAGTCCATCAGCACGCCGTCCAGCTTCCGGCAGAAAAAGCAACCGATGCCATCACCGCGGCAAGCGACACCACCAAAAATCGATCCCGAGGTAAGTGGCGGCGGCGGCGGCGGCGATTAGCGTGATCGCTTCCGGGTATCTGACCGGGGGATTTCTTAGACGAATTGTCTCTACGCGGTGTTATGTCGGTGGAGTGAGGAAGCTTCAACGTCTGTACAGAACCCCTACCCCTATCGTCTGGGTGTGCCACGATCGTCCGTCCCTCCACATTGTCCGGCTTACCGCTTCGTTATCGTTATTTGTGTGTGTGTTTTTGTGGGTTTTTTGTGTGTATCGTTTCGTTTCCCCTACTTCGTCCACCCTTTGCTAAGGATTTATCCCTTATCTTTCTTATCGTTCTACCACGGCACATGCTGTAAAATATCGAACATACTGGTGGGAGAGTCCCGCCTGCTTTCGGCACTTTCGCAGCAGTAGCACATCGGTGCACGGTACCAACGCAGCTTCTTTTCGCACCAGAAGCTTCTGTCCCCTTTTGGGTGCTCACCCAGTAGCATAGTTTTCGGAGTTCATAGTGGAGTCTCGGCTCAAAGATGACGTTAAAGCGACGACAAGCACTCTTCTACAACCCTGATCGGCGGTTGGTGCGGGGTGGCCGGGTGATGTACTCGCTCACCAAGGAACCTACCAATCGCGATGGTCAGCTACCTCTTCTGCTTGAACGGTGGAGGAAAAATAACCGGGTCGGTAGTGGAAGTGGTGAGATTAGTGATCGCAAGGACATCTTCGTAAAGCCTCAATAGTGTTGTATTCTTTGCCGATGATGAAATGCACACTTTCTATCTCTCTATTTGTCCCCCTTCTTTGCTCTGTCTTCTCTCTTGGACGGGGCATTTCACTGTACCTTTGCCTTCTCTCACTCTTTCTCTCTATGTATGTCTCCCCTTCATGCACAGTTGGAGTACGCGTTAAGCAAGTTCGATTTCCTTCACCAGCACGATAGTCTTGGTGGTGTTAGTTTGTACGATAAACAGCCACCCTTACCGGTAACACCACCACCACCACCACCAGTCATCAACAGTGGATATATAAACAATTGTGATAGCACCAACAACAACAACAATTATGTCGAAGATGAAGACGTGCCACCGTTGCCAGCCACACCGCCACCAGTGCTTCGTTCCACCAGCCAAATTAGTCAGTCAGCAGTGGCGGGGTTGGCGACGGCAGCAACATCATCACCAGCAGTATTACAAAAGTCCCTTTCCGGGGATCTACTACGCCCTGTACTGTCGATGCCCCCGCCCATTCTATACGGGGGTTACAATCGTGACAGCTACTACAGTACCGTCTCGTCCACCGGCAGTCCAATCGTGGAGGAACCACCGTCACCCGCCCCTAGTCAGCACCAGCAACAGTATGCACCTTTCCCGGAGGACGATCTTACGTACGACAACATCATTGAGGTCAGAGACAGTGCAATCGAATGTGTGTGCAACCACAGCAACATACACGCGCACATCGCTCTTCCGCTTTCTCATATGAAATTATCATCATTTGCACGGCTTCAAATTGCAACCATTGTTTGTGTTTGTTCTTTCCATTGGCAAATGTACTCTTTGTTTTTTCTTGTCTCATTTGTGCGTCTTTTAATCCCTAATGTGAGTGGTTTTGTTTGCATGTTTTTTTTTTAAACAAATTACTAGTTTCTTTCACTGCAGTCCTTTTTCGGACATGCGCATGCTTGCATACATAACAATTACACGTGGACCTGGGTAATAAGTGGTCGTCCTCGATCACTTCATCCGGTCAGGGAAGAGTTTCGTGAATGTTGCATGTTGTGTTGTTCGTTTTCTAATCTTAATCGTTACTGACACACCATTACCTTAACAAATCTTAATTCCTAGAAACAAATCGAGCCGTGCTAAAGCTTTTGTGATGTTCTTCGGTGAAACATTCCTAACCATTTTTGCCTCTTAACACTTCTCATCTGTCACGCCATTTTTGTTTATGTTTACAAGCTTTATGGCCTACCATGATGATGGCCATGGCAGTCAAACTGTTAATGTTTTTTTTTTCATCTCGTGTGCATCATTCGTGTCTTGTTTGTTCTCACTTTTTTTTTTTGTTGGTCTTAAATGATTTTACATTCTTTCAGCTACCACCTTTAACCAGCGTTTTTCTTAAATGATTTCTTCTGTTCTGATCTTTTACTGTGCTGCTGTTGGTTGTGAAGTTCTTACCTTTATGTGCCGCTTTTTTCTGCCAATCCCTTTCAATCTTGCATTTTTTGTTTCTTGTTTTGTATAATTTTCTTCTGCCGGACTGCTGCTTCTTTTTTTTGTGGCTGTGTTATTTTTCCCCTCTTTAATTATTGCGTTATATTGTTACAGCAACTTTTATAGCACCACTCATTGTTTGTTCACTTTTGCTCCTTCCATTGTACAGATCCTTCCGTTCGAACAGCTCACGATCGGTGGCAATGTGGTGCCACCGCCACTGCCACCCCATCACCATCACCCATCGGCAACGTTCATGAGCCAACAGGCATCGATTGCCGCAGCAGCCGCCCTCCAAGCGCAACAGCACCAGCTCTATCAGCAACAGCAGCAACAGCAGCACCTGCTACTACAACAACAGCAGCTGCTGCAGCCAGCAGTCGTAATACCACCTTCCCTGTTGGCTCAACAGCATGCCGCCGTCACCGCCGGCCAAGCGTCCAGCTCCTCCGGTATGGTTGATGTTGCCGGAGGATCGGGTGCTGTTGGACCACCGGTGAACCGACGTCCTGCTGGTCCGGCACGTGCCCTTCAGTATCGGGACAGTGCGTACGAAAGCCGTCGCCAGTCGCAGGTAGCAGGTGCCGGTGCCGTTGCCGGTATGTGCATGGATAGCTTCCGGCTGCTGAGCGTGCTTGGTCGGGGCCACTTCGGCAAGGTGATACTGGCGCAGTACAAAAAATCGGGCGAATATTTCGCGATCAAGGCACTGAAGAAGGGCGACATAATTGCGCGCGACGAGGTAGAATCGTTGCTGAGCGAGAAGCGCATCTTCGAGGTTGCCAACAC
>KB696413.1:0-11846 GCA_000349165.1 Anopheles christyi | reverse complement strand
TTTCCTCCAATATCCTACACCAGTGGACTACCAGAAAAAATAATGCAGCGCAGCTCGACTAACACCGAGTTTAAGTTGCACCCGTAGTCGATCAACGTGCCCGAGAGTCGCTTTTTTTCACTTCTTCCGAGACGCATTGTGCCAGCTCAGCGGTTTCTCATTTATCATTCGGAATAGGAATAGGAGTTTCTTGCCCCTACAGCCCCTCTCGCCCCCCCCCGCCCTCCTCTCTCCCTTTTCCGAATAATAATGCTGGGTGCCTTCTAGGGAGTGGTGGTGGTGTTGGTGGCGGCGGCGGCCTGATTTCGATGGGCTCGCGTGGTGCGATTCCGTATTTATTATGATTATATTTCCACAAACTGTCTCTTGCGCGTTTGCTGACGGCCGCTAGAGCATATTCTTCGGCGGCAGTCAATAGTGCCGGTTGCGTAGCTGGCGGCGTACTTCGCGTATACACTGTTTATTGGCGCGCGAGGCTGGATGGCCTCATTTGGTGGTGGGTAGTTTTTATTGTTGTAATACACAGTGCGACCGACCTGCAGGGGGAGAGAAGTTTGAGTGTGTGTGTGCGTGGTCGAGGGCCCTATTACAGTAGCCGTTTGGTGGTGGGATAATGCTTTCCCACTACTACTTCTACTACTACTACCGTTTCTAACTATTAGTACGGCCGAATACTATGCCGCACTGCTGCTATAGCTGGTGGGGTGGGTAAGGGGAGAGCCTTGGGCAACACACAGCTTCATTTTGCCACCATTGTGTGGTATTTTTCGTTCCGAGTGCTTGGCGCGTATTTCGAAATTGGTTCGCGCATATTCACAGCGCCACTAACTTCTTGCTCGCCCGGTATATGCTAGCTTTTCTGACGGGTTTTGTGAAGTTTAATTTGTGTTTTCTTTCTGTACCCTACTTTTGTGTGCGCCCGCTGTTGTTTGATGGGCTTTTTGTTGTTTCTTTTAGTAGTTTAAAAAATACACACAATTCGTACACACTTCTTGCCGCCGACCAGCTTGTTGCGTTTAACATCCGTTCGAACGACCATTGAAAACCGTTCTTTTGCGCTACGTGATGGTGGCGATGGTAATGCTATTTATCCTTTTTGCGCTGCGGCTAAAAGTATCTGGTATTACTGGGTGCCTTTGCGCTGAATCGACACTTTTGTACTTAAAATCTAGAAAAAACTCCAACTGTTGTTGTACCGTGGTTCGGTGCCACGTCATGTGGCCGTGTTTTGCATTTTGCTGCCGTGAGCCACACAGTATAAAGCAATATATTCATCGCATTTTAAAACACATTGCAAAGTGGTCATGAAAGTACACGGTATATGGTTTAAAAAATACTCGAAACCGGGACGAACAATCGAGCGCAAGTGTGACGTGAGAAATGAAACGTAAGTTGGTAGTACTGGAAGTGGATAATTTTCCATGGATTTTTTTTCTTCTCTTTGATAAAGATTCAACAATGCAATGCTTTCATGATGACGGTGAAGATGGTGATTTTAATACTGACAAGAGTTTTAAATGATGCCAGAAGAAGTATCTTCATGTGGTGTAGGAAAAAAAATCACAATGTGTTAATAGAAAGTAAGCAATTTTCTAGTAATCGTGCACCTTTTGCGTCACAATGCTTGCCATTTTGGGCACAGAAAAAGACATGTTTGTAGAACACGTAAAATAAACAACTTAATGTTTTGATTCAATAAGAGTTTGAAGAAAGAAAGCATATTGGAAAGGAACGTTCCCAACAGATTCAGGATATTCCAAGTACGGTGGATTTTTGCAACTACAAAAGAACATAAAAGTGTTGTTGTTCCGCATAAGCTCATTATGCTTTAACATAACCGCGCGGATTGCAACTTTCCGTGCCGAACAGTTTTTAACAGTTTTAAACATGGGCTCGACCTGGTTAAATATGGAAATCGATTTTCACCAGGGTCAGCAGTTCATTACAAACGTTAAACCAGAACCTTCACCATACCCTCCGAGGCATTTGGTGAAGATACAATTTTTAACACGATTATGAATGCGAGCATAATAAATCGCAGTGCTCGTTACATGGAAGTACATCTACATGTTGGAGTTTAAATTGGTTCGTAAAACTGCTTTCGCTCTCTCTCTCTCTCTCTCTCTCTCTCTCTCTGTCTCTCTTGCTTTATGCTTCATCAATGCTTCTCGGGGTCGACACATTACTCCTTTTCCTAAAGCATTACACCAAAAATTAATGTCCGTAGCAGTGCAAAAAGCAAACGCTCATAGTTTTTATTGCCCTGATTGACAGATCTGCAGAAAACATGTATCGGTGTGGTGTGCCATTTTTGTGTGTTGTTCAAAGTACCCTATTTAGGGACTGTGCCGCCCGTAGAACTACAATGCACATGTCTTCGTACCTTTGGGTTTGCTTGCCTTCTCGCCACAGACCCTTGTTTTGGTTCGATCGGTCGCTCTACCGTTCGGCGACACCAGCATATGGCAAGGGCGGTGTTCAATAAAACATTATGCCAATGGAGCTCATGTCTAGCCCCGTGCGCGCCGTCTTACTGTAAATGCAGATGTATTTATTCCACCTCCAGCGGGGCGGGCCCAGACTCGTCTGTGCAGTGTGTCTATATCTTGACATAGTTTTTGTGGCCGATGCTGCTTGGGTTGGGTGCTGGGTGTTTCCTTTTGGTGTTTGAACGAATGCTTGTTGCTCGAGTATTGCTTTTGCAGCCTCTCTTGTTCCAGTGGTTTCCCTCGTACATACTACGCTTCCTGTTCCTGCGGTGCGTTTCAGTGTGTGTGTGTGTGGTCAGGCTGATGAGTCGCTGGTTTTCCTTCCCTGAGCTGGAGAATTTTTAATGAGAAAAGCTTCAGAGGCCTGGAATAATGAAATGAATTGTTGTAATAATATCTTCTACTCCACCATCGGCGGAGTAATGGTGTTAGTCTGGCTTCTTTTTCATCACTTAGTCACTTTGACGGGAGGTTCGCCTCCCAGTACACGGAATACACGTGAGCAGTAATCGGGGAGAATTTTATGTATTCCGGGGCTTTCAGGAATAAAGTGCAAGCAGCGCGACCCGTTGATGTGCGGTGCATACATTACACCAGCTCCTTCGGTCACCCCGCTCCACAAACACAAGAAGATATTCAATTGAAAGCACACAGGAAGTGAAGAGTGTGAAGAGAAGCGCTTGTCAGCGATTGCTCACGCGAGTTTTGTTTTTCATTTTCGGTTCAGCTGGTAGACGGAGTGTGGGGTTGGTAAGGGATACACAATTATGAATATTGATGGTTGTGCTGAATATGTAAAATCCATAAATAAATACATGTTTGTTGCGGAATGAGAAATTTCCTTATCAGCTATCGGTATGCTACAGGGGAGAAGGGGGATGAGGCGTATTCGAGGCCGAAAATGAGCGCTGGCATGGTCGACAATAGAGCAGAGACAAAACTTGATAATCTTTCTATTCATGTAGTCGAATCGATCATTTCTCTAGGCGAACAAATTAATTGCCTTTTGCCTATAAAGGGTTGTGCTCCATTTGCTCCATCCAACGAGAAAAAACTAGTGCAGCAGAAAGATGAAATGGATAGTAGATAGAAACTTTTACTGGTAACAAAATAAAATTGCGAAATAAAAGTGTCTTTGAATGGCACTCTCAATTCATGCTAAGATCTATGTTGGGGCTTACAAAGCATGATGATGTGAAAAAATAAGGTCCGAATAAAGCTGTAAGGATAGATGCGTCAGCTTCTACAATGATGGAGGTGGACTGATTCCCTTCTTGATCCTTAGTCCAAAGCAAGACTTGAGTATTTTGCTGTGTTTGTATTAAAACTAAGTCACATATAGCTATCCTGCTACAATGTCTTATTGAACTAATTTCAAAAAGGCATTTTACAATTTACATAGGGTTCCCCAATGTTTGACTATTTATCTGTTATTTTTGAATTTGTATCACAATTTGTTGGCTGTTTTTAAGCTCGATTCAAAAATAGTTGCAAAGAAGTAAAAAACCTTAGGTAAACGAGATTCGGTCAGTCCGTTCTATACGTACGACTTATCACCTGCTATGGATAAAATAAAAATTCACAGATAAGCAAGCTCATTAGTGGCTTCGGTGGTTGTTGTTAGAAGTGTGATTGTTACGCAAATAACTACGAGGAAAAGGCAATAATATGGTATTATTAATTATTTTTGTTTAAATTTTGTGTATAGTTATTTATTATTACACAGTCAGCATCAATGCTGAACTGCTTTCGATTCTCCTCAGTACGGTCTCCTCATACACTGTCCTATATACGGACTCTTATGGACTGTTCAAACAAGATTATGCTAAATTTAACTATCGATCCTCTTTTATTTTGACTAACGTATTGGTTGCTCTCGTTGAGTTCACGATGAATTCGTAATACAGTGTGAGCCTTGTCGTGTACATACCATCGAGAGTTACCGTGACTTTTTGAATTACGCGCTGCATGCTGCATGTAAGTGTGTTATTCAGAGTATGCATACCGTTGATGTATAAAATTTATGAAACTTCCCAGTAGAACATAACGATGGAATTTAAGTTATACATATGCGTACAGAGTCTATAGGTGTTTGATCAACCAATGAATGGAATCAATAATCACAAAAGCACAGGCCATCAATGAAATGTGTAAGCGTTTGGAGGGACTGTCTAATATTAGATGTAAGGAGCTCTTAGTTTGTTAGTAATTTCTTTTAGTGGCGTATGTAGGTCATGGCTGCTCGATTCCTTTTCATGATAAATAGTGATAAAAACTGCATCTTTTCAAACAAAATTCATCGTCTTGTCACTTCAATGTTTTACCAAAATACCCAAAAATGTTCTTTATTCGTTGTTTTTACACAAAACCTCATTTATGTCCTTCTTTGCAACATAGAAAGATTCATTGTAAATCAAGATAGTTGCCAACATAAGTTGGTTTGTGCGATGAACAACAACATCAGCTTACTGTTGCATTTACGATAGTATAGTATATCATTGATTTCCTCGAATTTTAAGGTTTTTTTTTAATCTGCTTTAATATTGCCGACATTAGGTGTAGCCCGTTATTTTAGATTTTATCTACAAAGGATTTATCTATGCAGTTAGGTCTCTAAACCCCACATAAAATGTCTTTAAAATCACTACGATGGATTTGTAATCGATAACAGTTAGTAAGATAAAAAGAAGCCGGTGTAAATGTGTTTGTTAAAATTATATAATAAATTATTTAGAACTGAAAATAATAAGTAAGAAATTTGTTTTGCCTCGTATAAATAGCGGAGCAATACATTACTTAAAAGATATCATTGACGATGTGTTGTGTTATCGATATGTTCTACAATTTGTTTATTTGTTTTTGTCTTGTTTTAGGAACGCTTCTCACCAACGTCCCCGCAGAAACCGTCACGCATAGATTGGGGTAGAATAGAAAAGGTATGTGGCCCCGTACCTATCTACTTGAAGAATCTGTTAAAGATGTGTGGATATGAGGCGGAAAGCAGTCTACGAAATTTGAATGACGATGACTTCATTGATATGGAGCGTTTCGCCCGGGAAGAGCTGATCCACCTAGTGCCAGCGACACAGTTCTATTTTCACATCTTCTGCAGCGACCCAGCCCGCGAATTTCGACTCGTTCCAGGCCACCGTAAGTTACTGCTGCAGATAAGCGCATATCTCAACTACACCAAGGTGGCTAGTGAAATACAACGACCCGAGCCGGCGCTCCGTATACCCGCCGAGCTAACGATTCAGCGAGAGCGCGAGCGTGAACATCGTCTGCTTCTTGCTCAGCAACAACAGCAGCAGCAGCAGCAACAGCAGCAACAACAACACCAGAAAGAGCAACACCAACAGAAAGAGCACCAGCAGCAGAAGGAGCAACAGCAACTCTTGCAGCAACAACAACAGCTCTTGCAAGAAGTCGTCCGAATGCATCAGCAACCATTGTCGGAAATACAAGAGCAGATGCTGTCCGAGCTGAAAATGTCGCACAAAAACTCACCGCTTGCGTTCGAGCAGGCGACTGTGTTCCCTCCACTTAGCGACGAGGAGCGCATCAAGAAGATTCAGGGCTGCATCGTGAAGCTGATCGACATGTGGAGCGAAAAGCAACCCATTAAGCTACAGATCACGGAGGAAATGATCAACGTGACTTACGAGACCAATGGCTACAACGCATTCATTAAGTGTCCCATGTGCGCGGTGCAGATAAAGGTGTCGAAACTGCCGACGAAGAAGGGCGATCGGTTTGTGATCTCCAACTTCTCGAAGCATATCATCAAGATGCATTTTTCCCAACTTAGCGAAGGGACCGGAGGGGGTGTAGGTGCCGTAGGTGGCAATGGTGTCGGTGGACACGCGGGATCAGTTGGCTCGGAGCGCCATCTAAGCATGGATAATGTGTCTTCCTACTATGGAGGGGAGAATTCGGATAGCAATACGTACCCGTACGATGATTATGGATCGGGCAAGCGGCAGAAGCTGGACGAGGACGACGACGAGATGGATCCGGTGCCACCACATTTGCTACATCCGTATGTAAGCATTAAGGACGAAATAATTGACCTGGACGCGTAGCAGCTTATGATGAGCTTCGGTTGTATTTCGTCGTTTCTAGAACGTGCAAGACGCAGCCGATCGTGTCAGGCACGGTACTACGACGATACGAATAGAAAGCGCATAAGAGAATTTTTCCATTCCTCAATCAAACCAAATAGCCTCTCTTAGCTTGTTGACTCTCATAGATTTATTGCAATTATTTGGTAGCATAAGTTAGGCTGTTAGATTTTAACAATACGAAGGATAAGCTTGTCGTGAACTGTTTTGCAATCAAGGAGACGATTAAACGAAAATAGCTGTTTTATTTACTAGCACTTATTTGATTGTACTGACCATAGTCAAGCGATGAGAAAAGACTTAATTTTGGAACCGTTATCGCTGATGTGATGTGAATTTACCGTTTTACGCGGGATAGTTAGCGAACGTGGTAGGGTAGGTTGATAGGAAATGGTGTAAATAAGAGAATAATTAAATTATACTAGTAAATGAAGAATAAAAACAAAAACTTGTGTTATGAATCTTTCTTGTTTGGGATACAACAAGCATGTATCTTAACATTGTGTAAACAAAAGGTGAATTAACATTTCGGACAAAAATGTTGCAAAGATAAACTGATCAGCGAACCCTTTACACAGCATACAAGTTGCATACGAGTATGCTCCATGAATACAAGCTTTTGCCGCAGCTACCAGCGGTTTGTTTTAATTTGTATGTTCTGTGGTTGTTAAAGTTTAGCGAAAATTTAACTTAAGCAACTTATTTTTTAACTTTATCGAAGTATCGAACTTAACAAAAACAAACATTCTACCATTTCAACGGACAAATGTGCCTATTGTAATATGTTCGTGATGGAGCTTTTTTGCGTACAATAAGTTTTTATTGCATGAAAGCACGTTTGCATTTGACGAAAAAGTGAAGTAAAAACAAAAAGCATCAGAAAAAACATTTTTCGAGATTTCCTGGCCTGGTTTGGCTAGATGGAATAGTTTTTTTCTGTTTTATTTGTTTGCGTATTAAAAAAACGTACACATAAAAAAACATTGATTCTTTCACAAATATTTTTTAATAATTGATCGACTTTATTTTATTTTTAAAAAATACACAAAAAACTACAGAAAACTACGAATGCACAAGTAACTGATTGATTTCATTGCTTAAATGCTAGTACAGTCTGTTCCCGAGTAATGCGGCTAATGTGTTCCATCAGCGTAACTCGAATATGCGCGTAAGTCGAATATCACTGTTTTCATGATCGATGTATTTAACTATTTAAAAGAGTTGATGAAGAGTTGAAATTACAAATCTTCTTTAAAATGTATGCCCTTAACAAAATGTGTGTCAAATTAGAATAATTTCCTCCAAAATTGTCAAACTTTAAAATACGCGTATCTCTCAATACGCGTAAGACGAAACTCGCGTAATCCGAGAACGGACGGTAATGAAAAGGTCATTACTGCTTAGAGATTAAAAAGATCTGCTTAAAAATTAAACATATCAGGCTTATCATTATCTCTGCGAATCTGTTTAGTAAGTGGGCAATGGCTTTAAGATTTTGCATTGCACTTTAAATTAGTATTGTCCGTTCTAGCTGTAAATAATTGCTCCCACATTTACTTACGTTGGATAGAGAGCCACTTGAAATGGGATGGGCTTGGGTAAACTTTGGAGTGCGCTCTGAAGTGCGCGGGAAAGGCTGAAGCAAAAGGACAAGTGGAATTCCCGCCACATTGATGACGGTTGCTTATCAGCTTTGCCGGTCTTGGCTGTGGCGATGAAGATATAAAAAAGGTCTAACGCTCAAGCCAGAATCATTCCCTTTACCTCAAAGTACATCCATCAAGATGGTTCGTCGTAGCTCGGCTGTGGTTTCTCTGGTTTTGGTTGCGTTGCTGGGGACGGTACTGTGCGTACCAGTCTGGAACCGCATCGTAGGCGGGCAATTGGCTGAAGACACCCAAATGCCCTACCAGATTGCGCTCTTTTACCAGGGCAGCTTCCGGTGCGGTGGCTCGATCATTGGAGATCGCCACGTCCTGACGGCGGCCCATTGCGTGATGGATGGAGATGTGCTGTAAGTATACACTCGGTTCTGGAGCGATGGATTCGATTTAATTGTAATGATGGAAACCTTTTTCTTTTTTTTTGTGTGCAGCCTTGATGCCAACAGGTTTGCTGTTCACGCCGGGTCAGCACACTTGAATGCAGGAGGTCAGCGATTCAAGGTTCAGGCGGTGTACCCGCACGAGGGCTACAAGGACTTCCAGCACGATATCGCCGTGATGGAGATGAAAGAGCAGTTTTCCTTTGACAAGTACATCCAGCCGATCGAGCTGATGGAAGAGGAGGTGCCGCTCGGCAGCGAAGTGGTAATTTCTGGATACGGACGCGTCGGTAGCAACCAGCCGACCTCGACGGCACTGCTCTACACGTCGATGTTTGTGGTGGAAGATGAAAACTGCAACACGATAGGTGAAGGTTTGATGTGCATCGACAAGGAGGGTAACTTTGGTGCCTGCAATGGAGATTCAGGTGGCCCGGCCGTATACGAGGGCAAGCTGGTTGGTGTGGCCAACTTCATCATTGACTATTGTGGTGGAAACTTTGCTGATGGTTATGCGAAGGTGTCGTACTATCATGACTGGATTCGTAAATTCTTGGAATAAGGTTACAGTATTTGCAAATGAGCTAGCCAAAGCCAGGAGAAACGGTGGATTTGGTTTGAAGAAGGGGAATAAAGTGCTATAAAGTGCTATGTTTACATCATGCTCTTTTTTTAACTACGAATTTGTACCACTTTACTGCACAGAAAACAGATTCGGTTGATTGATGTTCAATTTGAAATGGAAGAATGTTCGCACTAGTTGGAAAACATTGCATTAAAGCAACGGAAATGTACTACGATTGATGAAAGGAGTATCGTAACATATTTCCTAGATTTTGGTGATACAGGCGAGCAAATACGAGACAGTCTATTCTACGAAGGCAAAAAGGAAAATGCATTGCTGTATTTGAAAAAATGTTTCTTCTGAGAAGGACGACAAAAATGTAACGGAAACGAAGATGAGGCAGCAAATAGCCAATTTTGCTGTTTTTATACAGCAATTTCAACAAAGTGGCAAATTGAGCCTTATCAAATACATGGTCTTAAAACAGGATTTCCTTAACAAAAATAACTTAAATCGAAAAACAGAATTCATTTCAACTCTGCTAAGCGCTACTGAGCATTATTTCAAGTAGCACTAGAATGCATCGTGAATAAATATGTATAAAACATCATATCTTCCGTTTTGTGTAACCACTTCAAACGGACATAAATGTAAAGCCCGATGGAAACAGCACAACCGGTACGGTATGGATTGAATCTACTGAAACTGGAGCGAAGATTGTTAACTATTCCCTTCACTTCAAAGCTCACACCTTAAGCGATGGGTTGTATAGCTTGGTTGCGGTTCTGGTTCTGTTGACGATGGGCCGCAGAATGTTCTTCGTTCGGCAATTTAGTGCTTGGTATCTTCGGAACACGATGGGAAAAAGTATTGCAAAATAGAAGGTCCTCATTAGGATGACAATGTTTGGTGCAGCGATAGTTTCCGTGGACACCAGGACCGGAAGTTTGCGCTATAGAAGAGTGTATATAAGAGACTTTTGAGTCGTTTTTTGTGATTTTTCTCTTTCAAATATAATGTAGTCTTGGCTACAAATCTGGACACATCTGCTACTTTCTTATATTATAAATAGTTTTGGACATGTAAGGTTTACACTAAAACCTCCAAGCTGATAGATACATTGTTATAAACTATTTTGAAAAGCAGGACAACTGATATATTTGTTTAGAGTTCACATTTACGAAATTATAAAATGTAATTGTTAGATTATGTATCATGATACACGATTTGTACTGGTTCAACATATTTGTAAATGCCGAAAAATAAATCTTCACAGCATTTGATATGTCAAATATTGCATTCATTCATATCATATTCATTTTATTTGAGCTCGTTTTAAGACGCAATGTTTTCCCAGCTGTCTGGACAGAAATTTAAAATGTTCTTTTACAGAGAAAATATGTTGAACTAGTGCCAGTGCCTGAAGGTATACGCTTCTTAAAAAAAAATGTAACTTGAATATTCGATGGTACTGTTTCTTTGAGAAATGTTTAATTTCTCGTTAAGCATCCAGTCGCTAGAAGTTCTTCTACTTCTGATTCGTTTCAAGTGAAAAAAGGTGTTTTAAATGCTTTCTCATGACGCAAACATAAAGCTGTGGAAAGGGTGCTAAAAGTTGTTTACGAGGTACTTCTACAAAACCTCCTTGATGAAAGCTTAATGAAACGAAAGGCCCGATTATATGGAATTGGGCAAGCGGATTTCTTCATTTTGTAATAAAAACTATCAACATTTTATGAAATTCTTACGAAAAATTACTTGACTGAAAATGTTTTGAATCGTTTTATTTTTTTTAGAAAAGCCTTTTGAACTGGTTGACAGTGTACTGCTAAGCTAGATGATGACGACCCCTGCAATGCTTATTTAACCACCCGATATAGTCGATCCAGGATAAGGTGTTAATAAGGTTGCAAGATATGAAGGTTTCATAGATTATAGTTGAACTTAATTTAGGATCGTTTTATGAAATATTTTGAAATCAATTTTTAGCAATAGAGCAGTTATATTTTAGAACTCCATTGGTGTTCAAAGAAGAACAGTAGAAGCATTACCAGGCCAGGATCATGTCTTGTATGGGACCTAAGCGATTGGGGGTCTCTAAGAAAACATTACACAACAATGAAAGAAAAAAAACTTAAAAATGGGTCATAAATTTAGATTTATTAAATGCTTTTAATTTTTTTAATTTTGTACATGCTTTTTATTTCTTGTATCCATTAATCATGTAACGCTAAAAGTGAGATATAGAATAACGCAATGTTTTTTTTTGCGTTAACACAATAATTGTTTTGCTTAACTGTTTAAAAATAGTAGTAGTATTTAAAAAACCATAAACATATTCTGAGATTTATGGTTTTTTAAATAGCCATTGGTTAAATTGTTAATCATTATAAGCCATTCTGTCTGAATGATGGATTAAAAACATTACATAACACATAATGATTTGTTACACATCTTCCCTCTCGCATATGTAACAAATAGTAACGCTTTATGTAAACTCCTTCCCCTCCTGTGTGCGTTACTTTATTGAAGGGAAAATCTTATTGATACATTAAATTCCAAAATTCAAAACGCAATCATTAAAATAATTTATTGTAATACTAATAATTCATCATTGTTTCTATCCT
>KB696412.1:0-11888 GCA_000349165.1 Anopheles christyi | reverse complement strand
TGAAAATTATTCCATTGCTGCTCAAGTTCCAAAGTGAAAAGATTCTCGCTGAACAATTACCGCGGTTCGACAATGTGCCTCGTTGTTATTACGCCAAGACATCGCTCGATAAAATGGAGTCTGTGGTCATCATGGAGGATCTGCGATTGCAATCGTTCCGCATGTGGGACAAGGCGAATCCGGTCGATTTCGAGCACGCCCGTCTGCTGATGGTCACTCTGGGTCGGCTTCACGCTCTTTCGTTTGCGATGAAAGACCAACAGCCGGAAGAGTTTGCACAGTGCCGGGAGTTTACCGATCCAATGACCAAGATGCTTGCACTTGACCCAAAGAACACATTCCAAAAGATGTCAGCAAGTATGTGTCGAAGGGCAATGGAGACGCTAGAAAAGGATGATACTTTCCGCAGGGGAAAACTGGAGCTGCTACAAGACAGGTGCGTGCAGGAGATCGAAACATGTGTTGATGCAAATGCTGCCGAGCCTTACGCTATTATAGGCCACGGGGACTGTTGGTCCAACAATGTGATGTTCCAGTATGAAGAGGATGTGAGTACGAATTTATCGTATACTTCCATGCGATTATGTTTCTTCTATTAAACCATTTTTCCTTTGTACAATCAGATACCTTCCAAAATTAAACTCATCGACTGGCAGCTATCAAGGTACGGTTCACCCGTGCTCGATCTGGTTTACTTCATCTTCAACTGTACCGACGAGGAGATGCGTGCCCATGGTTACCAACGGCTACTGAGCATTTATTATCACAGTCTTAGCGAGCATCTGCACAACCTGGGAGGAGATGTCGAGCGACAGTACCCGCGCAGTGCTTTCCGAGACCAATTGAAAAAGTTTGGCCGTTATGGTCTTCTTATTGCGATGTTGATAATGCCGATGATTTGTACGCCCAACGACGAGCTTCCGGATACGAATGCGGCAATGGAAGGATTAGTCAAAGAAAACCCTGGTGGAGATGACGAGGTTCACTTTGCCTATGGAACGACGGAAAAGGCCGCCATTCGGTATAAAAAACGAATGGCTGGCTGCATTCGAGATATGATTAGGTTGGGATATATTTAAATTGCTGCTAGCGGAATGGAAATCAGTCTTACGAGGACCGTGTTAAAATAAGTGCAAATAAAAAAAATGGAGCAGGGTAGATTTAGCAAACTAAAGCCTCCTGTTTCCCTAAATGATTATTAAAATTTTAAATCGTTCTTTCAATAGCGTTAACAGGCCATAAGTGTTCAACGGTCAGTTTTGAAACGGCCAGATACCGGATGACAGGGCGAAACGAAACGTCAAAGGAATGAACAACAATGTAAAAAAATACCGGAGGCTTGGCCAACACGACGTGAGTCGAGCGACAATAGCAGCTCTATATCACTCTGCACATATAATAAACAATTTGTTATTTTAGAGCACCACCGCTATGATGCTGCTGGCATGATATCATATCATTTTGTTAAGCTTATCTACAGCCAAATTTAAACCTGTTTCTTCGTGTAGCAACAACCAATTGTGTCAAGGATGTCGTCCACCGTGAACGTTCCGGCGTACGTGCGAGAACGACTTCAAATTGTGGCGGAACAGGAAGGTTTCATCGCCGACCAGCTCTCCATCCAGTACGAACCAGGATCAAAATCGGGTGATGGATACATCGGACTTATTGTGAGGGCACGATTCATTAGCCCAGCACAACAAGTGCTCACAGTAATATGCAAATACCCACCGGAAGATCGACAGCAACGAGAACGCTTCAATGCAATGCTGCTGTTCGAACGAGAGACATTTATCTACCAGCAAATCCTGCCAGCGTTCGAGGAACTTCAATTGCAGTATGGCATTGACCAACAGGAGGACTCATACTTTGGCAACTATCCGAAGTGTTACCACGCATATTGTAATAGTGCACGGGGTGAAGCTGTTCTAATATTGGAAGATTTAATGGCCCCTGAACGACCACCAATGAAGCTACTCGATCAATACGTACCAGTGGATTATG
Organism: Anopheles christyi; assembly: GCA_000349165.1. NCBI lineage: Eukaryota > Metazoa > Arthropoda > Insecta > Diptera > Culicidae > Anopheles > Anopheles christyi. Next base: position 9,884 of record KB696412.1, on the reverse strand, counting down.
ATCATGTGCATGTACTGATGAAAGTTTTAGGCAAGCTCAATGCTTGTTCTTTTGCGCTCAAGCGTCATCGACCAGAAATGTTTGAAAAACTACGCCAGCTCAATGATGTTCTTTCTATTGTACTGGATACGGAACAGACGCGTCCTTTGACTCCTCGCAACTGCCAACTGGCGGCATCGGCTTTCGACGAGGAAAAACAACCGGAATACCAACGTGGGATGCTAAATTTGTCTCCCTCCATGTGGCCCAGGACGGGGGCTCACATTGGCGGAGCTCGTGCCGAACCGTACGCTGCCCTGAATCATGGAGACTGCTGGACAAATAACGTTATGTTCGGTTATGACAACCATGGCCGTGTGAAGGATGTTTGCCTGTTCGATTGGCAGATGGCTCGCTACGGCTCACCCGTACTAGATTACACGCTGTTCATCTTCCTTTGTGGAGAGCTTCATCTACGACGCTGCAAATTCGAAAGTCTTGTAACTACGTTTTACGATTCTTTCTCCGCCACCGTACAACGGATGGGTTGCAATGCCGAAAACGATTTGCCACGAGAAGAGTTGGAACGTCAATTGAATCGATTTGGGCGGTTGGCCCTTGTAATGGGCACCTATGCGCTACCTAACTTCGCACAACTACCGGCGGAAGTGTGTGAAAATCCGGTCTTATATCACGCAGATAAAAGATTACAACATTACTACACGCTGATGCGAGAACTTGTTAAGGATACGGAAAAGTTTGATGAAATAATGTAACAAACGAACAGAAATCGATTAATAAAGTTTTGTCACCTACCAGTCCATATTTTCCTTGATGTTTTCCCATTGCAATTTTCACCGGTACGCCACATTTCATCACTAGATTTTCACCTTGCACAGTTGTCCGGTTATTGCCCGCGCCAATGCCTTCCTTGACGGCTCTTTCCGCACCAAGCCCAAGACCTTTCGGTCGTGGCGTAGGCCCAGGCGTTTGCTTATCGTTTTCATTTCCAGAACTTTCCTTAAATCCCATACCACGCAGCATCGCTAAACCAAACTTTTCGATCGGTATGGACTCATAATCGTCCAGATTGCTTTGGCGCGCACCATCCAGCGGAAGTAATTCTGGCCGCAAGGGTACAACGAAATTACCTTGCTCTTCTTTCTTTACAATTGCTTCCGCTGTCTCTTCCACTATTTCTCGAGCAGCTCGTTGTTCGAGCGTTTCATTGCCATCCGATGCACTGGGAGAAAGTTTCCTATCCTGTATATTTTGTTGTTTGGATTGGCTAGAATTAGATGTCTGCACGATTTGGACTACCGTTCTGTTTGGTTGTGGTGGTGGAATAACCAGAACCTTTGCAACTTCTATTTCATGCTTGCTAAAACGACCGAGAATTTAAACATGTTAAACATTGATTCAGAGAGTTGCTATGTACTGCTTACCCTGATGTTTTTATCGTATTATTTTCTATGCATTCTATTTTCTCTCTTCCATCATTCTTTTTTGGGACGAAGTTCGCGGCCGGACTTTTTCCTAGTGGTCCTTTCGGTTTCGATGAAAAGGCGAATTTTATTTTACTTTCACTAGTTGCCATTTCTTTGTTGGCGTGTCCTTGTGTGTGTTTTCATTAAATCACATACAATAAGAATGTTTTGAAGAAATTGAAATTATTTATGTAAAGAGCATCATGCATATGGCTTTTGGCTTGCACAAGTTGTTAAATGACACCTACGTTCAGGTTGCACCATAATGATATTGTTTATTACAAGATGCATACATACAAAGCAGCCAAGAGTTGGACATGTAAAATTTCATGCAATATTTGGAATTAAAAGTTCATATCCATGAGTAAACATTATTTTGGAAAGATTAAGTTGTAAACAGAGGCTATAAATCGGAAACAGGAAATATTGTCACGATTCTGTTGCGCATTATTATTCCAAAATGGCGACCTAAAACTCTTACGGGAGTACGTTGACTATCTACATCTTGGGTATTATGTCAATTTGGAAGGCGCCAAATTTGACTAGTAAACAATCTATCGAGCTGCGCGGCAGTAAATGTAAACAAATCGGCATTTTTTTTTACTGCTCTCCGGAAAACACATCAAACATTTGTAGAATACGCGTGCAACTATCGTTCATAAAGTATGGATGATTGTAGCGTGATGGAAGCACCGGCTGCTGTAGAGGAAATGTCCGATGAAACTGTGCGTGAATTGTTAGGAATGAGTGGAGAAGACTTCAACTATCTGCTGAAGAAAATATCCGCAAAAATCACCAGGAAAAATACATTTATGCGCAAAGCGTTTACGGCTAAAGAGCGATTCATTGTAACGCTGCGTTTTCTCGCCACTGGAGAGTCCTTTGTGGCTCTTGGTGGGTTATATGGAGTAAGTAAAAAAGGTTGATGCTTTCAATGGTGCGTTTGGTAAATCAATCTAATCTCCCACAGCTATCTGCTACGTCGATACGAAACATAGTACCAGTGGTTTGCGGATGTTTGATTAAAGCATTGAGGCATTATGTTATGGTAAGTGTTCATACGTAAATACTGTCTCATTTGACGGATCCGGGAGTGCGATCTCTGCCTTGTGTCCTAAGATTATTTCGTAATGTTTTGAAAGCTCCTTTACAAATTTCGTTGGTATTCTTTGGCCTGTATAGCTGGAATAATATGTTTTAGAGACGGGAGAAATATACGCATCCAAAGTCTTTTGAGGGAGTCGGTACGTCTACGATGAGTACACCGACCTCCCGGAAAGCAGCATTCGAACTACTTCACACTTGTTGGAAAATTCTGTTTGTCGACATGTTAAAAGAAACGTGTTTGTTAGTTAGAACGTGTCTTCTTTTTAATTGCAGTTTCCGTCAAGTGAAGCTGGATGGCTACAGGTTTCGGAAGAATTCGAAAAAAGGTGGCAGTTTCCCCATGCAATCGGTGTGATTGACGCAAGGCACGTTAAAATCAGAAAACCATCAGACACCGGATATGACTACCGCAACTACAAGAGCTTCTATAGCATTGTGCTACTTGCAATAGTTGAGGCCAATGCTAACTTTATGTACGTTTGTGTTGGAGGCAAAGGCAGCTTACCGGATGGTGGTATGTTTAGAAATGCAAGTTTCCGTTCGAAATTTGAACGCTCAGAGCTAAACGTTCCACAGCCAGCGCTGTTGGATGAACGGCATGGGGATAAAATACCATACATGCTGTTAGGCGACACGTCGTTCGCCTTTACAGAGTACTGCATACGGCCGTTTGATGGATACATTAAACCCAACAGCCCAGAAGCTAAATTTAATTATCGTTTATCGAAAGCCCGAACGCCCGCCAAGCTTGCGTTTGATAGTTTGTGTAGTAGGTTTAAAATTTTTGGCACAACCATTAACCTTTTACCGGATAAAGCCGGCGAGGTTGTGATGGCAGCAGTGTATTTATTCAATTTCATAAATAGAAGAAATACCTTCGAGAAGACGCTAGCCAGTGCAAAGGATGTACCTGATTCGTCATTTATTTTGCCAAGAATGCAAATCAAGCCGATGAAACTTACTTCCCAATTGGGAAACATTCGTCTGCGTATGGCAAACTATATGATGTAGAATCTCGGGACTGATAACGTTTGATATACTATATAGATAATTTGTCTCTTATGTAGTATTAAGGCGAATGACTTCATTATTCGAGTATTGGGTTACATAATTAAGCTGAATATAATGTTTCGTTTCTGTACACTGATCTTAGTATTGTTGATATTTATCTTACCTTTATCAAAACATCAAGCGATCATAGAGGCCACAATCCACTTTATTCATTAGGTGAGGACGATGGTGCTGTTGATATAAGGATTATATTTGGTATATGTTGATTACTGGATCGATTCTGCGATAAAATAATGTTGTTTACATAATGGTAATTTGTTTGGCTGCATTAGTTACAAGTGACGGCAAACATTTTACGGATCCACGGGAGTATCATTCTCCGACAGTTCCTCATCCCTGTGCCACGTATCTTTCGGGCGTATCATCATTGTTGCCGCCTTGAGCGAATAATCTCCCAGCCACGTCTCCCACAGAATCCCGGTGGACTTGTGGCTGCGTGGATTTTCCAGATAATATTTCCCGTTCAGGTTAGATGCTGCACAGCTATAGATGGAAAGTGGAAAGGACTGTGTTTAAAGCATACAGTTGCATAAGACTGATTGGGAATGTATTTACCTGTTAAACCACCAGCCACTGCCGAATGTAAGAGCACAAGGGAAGCCTCCATTCGATTTATCATTCGCACGATCGTACGTGCTGAAATCGTGATCGTTATGATAGGCTAATGCGTCCGACGCATTTCCTTGAAAGTCCGCTACCATAAGATTGTAGTTAAACTTTTCCGACTCTATGCGGAACGTACCATAGCCGGCATATGCTCGGTGTCCTTCAAAATCTTCCAGCTCAACTCGCAGCTCCACGTTATCGTCATAGCTCAATCTGGAAAAAAAAACATCAAATCGTCTCATCAAGACATAAGGATAGTGTTGCAGTAGTTACTATCTTACCTGTGGATGAAATCGTTTCCCATCCAGAACTCGTACCCAAGATCACCAAAACCGTACTTGTACTCATGCCACGAGCGGTTGAAATTCTCCTGCAAGTCGTACCAATTGCGCCGCTGCACCACCGTCCACGCGGTACCATCGGTTGCAAACTCACAGTACCTCCGGTTGTAATCCCGCCGGGCCTCGTTCAGCTCAACCTCCGCAAAGGTGTACACACCGCTGATACGCTTCATTAGCTGGTGACAACCATCCTTGTCCGGATGATGAAAACTGATCTCTTCGTGCTGTTCAATGGTACCAGAGCTGATGATGGTGGCATCGGCCATCGATTCCTCGCTACCGCTTCCAATGTCGACATGCGAAGAGCTATCGAAACTTTCTTCCCTTGTACCGTTGCCATTACTGACCGGCTTTGCAGACGGATGTTCGGGAAGATTGCCTTCTTCGACACTTGCCGTGTGCGCTTGGTTATCACAGTACAGATTGTTTCGCTTTTCAACCTTCCTATCAACGTCCAGCACTAAGTGTTCGATACGCTTCAGCAGAATATCCGCACTGTTGGTGAAGGTCGTCACCTCGTTGTTCGTCCGCTGGCAACAGGACAGTATCTGCTCGAACTGGTTAGCCTCTAGATCGTAGATACGTACGGTGCGATCCTCTACCGAACGTACCAAACTCGTCAGGACGTCCAGCGAACGGCAGTGCTTACGGTTGGACACCATTTCGCGCAACTTTTTCGCCGTCAGTTTGTCCAGAAAGTCATCCATCTCTTCGTCCGAGTCCGTAGGTTCCTTTCTAAACTTGGCCGTCATACCGGTACGACCGTTCGTCTGCTGCTGGCCGTTCGTCTTACTCTGACAATTGTTACCATTGCTCTCGATGCGATTGATTTGCTTTTGAAGATTACCGATTTTGGACAGAATTGCCGCCTGTTCTGCGGCCGACTCCAGGCGATCGTTGCGCCTTCCGCGATTGTTTGTACTGCTGCTGGATAGGGCGTAGACCGTCTTCGTGATATCGTGCAGTTTCTCATTGATCACATCGACCTTTTCAAAGATGTGTTGAATCTTAAAGTCCAAACTAGAGAGGCGTGTCTCGAGCGTTGGTGAAGGTGTTTCGTGTGTTCTAGTGAGGAAAGAAGAAAACAGGATTAGTTTCAAACAATTTCACAAGTAGCGATCCACCAAGCTTACTTTCTAAGGATATCAAGCTTGTTGTCTACGGACTTGATGTGTTCACTCCAGGCCCCGATATGATGCTGAAAGACGTCCCAGATTTGTGACTTTTCCTGCAGCGTTTTAACGTTCGCATCCAAACTCGTCATCGTAGTCAGCAGCAGCACGATCCGTTGCTCCAAATTGATAAGGTAGTGCGAATTGAAACGGTTCAGATGAGACTTTACGTCGTCCAGCATCGTCCGTATATCCTGGGCGGTGGCAACTTCACCGGATCCGGGATCTGCACCGATCGCGCCAGCGATCATTAATATCGCCAACAACAGAAGTGGAGTCTTCCGCATCATGATCATCTACAAGGAAATACAGGAGAATGATGAAAAGATCGCATTACATCGGAATCAAAAGCAGGAACGATCAACAGTAGTGTGGCGCTTCTGTTGGTGTTAATATACGATAATAGGTCCCTAATCGTCGAGTCAATTCATCATTCCTCGCACACGCATTGGAGATTTGAAAACCATCTTTCCGGCTTCCCTTTGAGGCGCCATGAACGGCACGTGGTTTCGCCGTTAGAAGAGCGCTTTGTTTACAAGCTATCGTCCACCCACTCGGTAGTGAAGAACGGTTCTTGTGCACACACACAACCGGGGAAGTGAATGGTTAGGGAAGTGGTTAGCATAAACATAAGAAAGATACACGTGTGGAGACACGCACACAGACACACACAAACACTTAAAATCCAGAGCACTAATCCGCAAAGACCCGACTTAAGATCATAATGGTTTTAAAAATAGCGCCATCAATCGGTAATTACGTTGATTTACGATTGCATACGCAGTTTGACACGGAATACCACTTCGATTTGTTTTTTTTTATTATTTCGCTTCAGAAAGTTTCACATCTAAATCGATCACTTCAGAGGAACTTTGCGCTGTTCATGGCGCTGCGGCTAAAATTGGCACTTTATTTAGGCACACTTCTTATCGGCACACTGCATGCGGCAAACAGGAAAAGAGTACTCTATCATTGCAACACTGTTTTATGTCGATTTGCTTATAGTATTTTTGCTGTTGCCTTTTTTGCTGTGCTATGCTAATCCCTACCGTTAACTTCATCTTTTCCAACGCTGAACCGGCTTGTTCTGCTGCCGAAACAATACTAACCGACTTGGACTATGCTCTGCTCGTGTGGCGCAGATGTTAGTATTTGATGCTCCCTTCCGACCCCCCCCCCCCACACCACCAAGCAGTATTTGCTGAAGAGTGATTTTGAACATTAACGTTCGGTGCATCCCGATATGTACAGGAAGATGTGCGAACATAGGGTTCGAATTAAAGACGTTTTAAAATATTAATTTTCTTATTGTTGGATCTTATTGTCACGAGGAAATGTTTATGTACCGGATAACGTATTTCTAATCGATGCGTTTTTAATGATGCATATTATTTGCGGCAGACAACACCCGTCGGGTAATCTAATAATTGTGCAACGAATATTTTCAAAACATGCCGTAGCGATGTTTTCCTTAGCCCCCCTAATTCGAGCAACAGCAGCGAACCGGACAATATAGCTCTAACGGGCGATGTTTTATGTAGAGAGGGGCGCACTATGGATCATTCAAATGGACGAATACAAATTTAAAATTTAAAAATTAATGATTCAAAATGCTGCACACAATCCTGTTCATGTTTCAGATACTTTAGATTAATTAAGACGTTTCACCCAAATGAGTTGTGTAAAAATGTTTCACAGGGATAGTATTGCAATTAAACAAATAAAATCTTATAAATTAAACTTACTTCCTGTACAAAATATTCCATATGCTCCGCTTCCGCTAAAATATTTCGTTCTCAAGAACTTCAAATTGTGATTTAAAATAAATTAAAAAAAGCATATAAAATAAAAACTGTATTTTTAAAACAATGCGGGTTTGACATCCCTGACAATGGATTTTCTTCTAGCGCGCACCCCACAGCAGGTCAAACTAGCGCGCGAACGGGTATTCCACGTTCGACCGCTGTTGCGCTAAAGTCACGCCACACTCTGTGCGTAGTAATCGTCCCGCGTGTGATTGCGTACACGTGCTAAAAACTTCCCTGTTTCTTGTGTGGGGAAGGAACCACTTTTGTGTGCGTGTGAGGCGGTGGAAAACGTATTATTTTGTGTATGTGTTTGTGGTGATGTTTTATTTGTTCGGTTGCCTAGGGTAAAAAGAACAGCCAAGTGTTTAACATTGTTATCCTGCAAACGTTGTAGCATACCAAAAAAAAGAATCATCCACGAAGGGATGATGTTATTTATGATTGAGCGGTGAATTTTGTTACTGGTGCTAGTGCAAGGGGCTGGTTTTCATTTAAATGAAAGTTTGAAAAGAAGTGCTGCTTGTTTGAGGAGTGAAACTCATCCGAGTGATTATATCATTCGCCAAAGAGAGCAAAAGATGTAACCAATGCTCCAAGTCGGAGTTCTGTTCTCTGCGACAAAAAAAACGCACAACCGCGGGGTGGTTAACAGGCATAACTAGAAGACTATAGTCGCGCACAAACCATCCTGTAAATCACAGACACAAACACATAGGCTCGATTGTTACCATGGCGTTCGTTCGACTGGTTTCACTGTTGTTGGTGCTATTTTGTTGTGCCGGTGGTACGAAGCAGGCATTGGCAGCGCTGGCAACGAACGATGTACATCTACCGGAGGAACAGAACACACACCGGCATCGCGTGGATCAAAAAGATACGGAGACACATTTTGGAGGCAAGGTGACCTATCCGACGACGAACCCGGTCGCCGTTTATCACATCGAACACATACAGACCGAACCGGACGCACGCCGGTACTTGGCCGCCATGAACGAATCGGAACTGCGTGTACCGGGATGGTGCAAGCAGTGCAACGGGACAGTGATGGAATACTGTCGTTCGCACCGATTTCTGAACGACCATTGCTGCTGCGAATACTCGCACGCCAAAGGTAAGAAAAAAAAACGCACCCAGAATCATGAGTCACAGGTTTATGTGGTGCGAATAGTGGCGCAGAATGACGTTGGGTGTTATGGTTTTGGCACAAGCGGGTGGTCCCACAGGGGAAAAGGACACGCGTGCTATTTAGTACAATGGGAAAATTAAGCTTCGTCTTTCGTGTTTTTCTTATTGTTTTTGGTTGTACCACGCGCTTGATTTCCGTTGCTCGATGGCGAAGAAAAAAGTGTATATAGGTCACGCTATACACATGTTGCATGTTGAAAAATGGCACGATGATGTCATAAGGACACAAGTGGGTGAAAACGAATCCTAACGTCGGTTGTGTTTGTTTCAGAAGTGATTTAATGATATCTTAATTTCTTAATCACGATCGTGGTTTAGTGGATATCTTTCACGCACACAGTGATTTGTATGCTTCCGGAGTGAATTGATGTCTGTACGTCAAATGTGGTGTGCTCATGGCCTGCTTATGTTCTTTGGCTAAACATCCGATTCGTTGACTACTCTCTCTCTCACTCTCGTTTTCACCATCTGATTGTCTTCTTTCTGCATTATGCAAAAACGCACATATTCCCTTACTTCATGGCCTTGGCCTACTATTGCATTCTGCCGAGGGGGAGACGGTATTTAGGATTCGTGAGCAGATTAAGTTACAGTATCACTAGTTTCGATGCATTGAATGACGTGCGTAGTGCATTTTTCGTTTTGCTTCTCTTCAACACTTCAAAATCTCTCTTCTCGCGAACGAGAAATGGGGAGTAAGAGTTAGTATGACCATAGTGAATGACTTTTCGTTGCGTCACGAGCTTAAATGGGCATTTTAAAATGGTCGCCTTCGGTGCTAACCAGCCTCGTCATCTAGCGTTAACCTTGCCAGTGGAAAACAGGTCTCCCCTTTTGGTGGGTGCATGTCGGAAAATGATGCCATCGTTTTGTCTGAAATTGACCGGGGAAACAAAAGGAACGGCCCTGTTCCTAAGCGCGTGCCATGTTCCGTTTCCGCAAAGACGAGAGAGAGCGAGAGAGAGAGAGAGAGAGAGAGAGAGAGATGTCACCCCCTCTTTTCCACTTTTTCTTTCATTCTTGCGCTCTCTCTCTCTTGCGCACTGCGTGTGTTTCGTGTGTGCTGGCCATTGGGCAGCTCTTCCCCAACCGTCCCCTCCTTTCCCCTCACAAAACGATAACGATAAC